>SJYT01059192.1:545062-577866 GCA_006410635.1 Cephalophus harveyi
GGATGGGTTGGTGGGTGGGTGGGTGGATGGACGGATGGATGGGTGGATGAGTGGGTAGGTGGATGGATTGGTAGATGGATTGGTAGATGGATAAGTAGGTGGTGGATGGGTGAATGGGTGGGTGGATGGCTGGATGGGTAGATGGATGATGGATGGATGGATGGCTGGGTGGATGGATGGCGGATAGATGGATAGATGGATAGGTGGATGACTGGGTGAGTGGATGGATGGGTGGATGGATGGATGAAGGAATGAGTGAATGGATGGATAATGGATAGATGAGTGAGTGAGTGGGTAGATGGTAAGTGAGTGGATGGGACAGAGGAAGAGAAATAAGGGAGAAGGGAAGGTAACAGCCTTGGCTCCCTTTTATCGTGGGCTTTGAATTTGGATTGCATATAACTAAACAGCTCTTTTTAATCCTGTAATCCAGACTTCCTATCTAGAACCACAAAAATGAGGCATTTTTGGTGTTTAATATCTTTTCCCTTTACTAACCACTGTGCTCAGAGTCAGCCCTGCTCAGGACAGACTGTCCCAGCAGGGCAGGATGAGGCTGCCAGCTTTTGACCACAGCTCCGAGGGGTAGTTGGTCCAGGGTGGTTTTCAGGAATGGGGCAGCAGGGCAACTGAAGTGGTGCCCCCAGCACTGGCCAGTTCCTGCCCCCACACAGAGCCAGATGCCTTTCCGTGGGGCAGGACTGGATGTTTGAGGCTGGGGGTGCAGCTTCCTATTGGGCACTGCTCTTCAAACTATCTGAGTAGACTGCATTGGCAGAGGCTGGAGGGCTGACATGGACCCTGTGTGTGAGTAGAAAAGTGGTCATCCACATGCAGAGAGGCATTTACCTCCCTTCATGGAGCAGAGCAGCTGTCTGGGTGGTGTGGGAGAGAGCAGGCCCTGGACTTCAACTTCAGTTTCTGTGGGAAGGGTTTGTTGGAAAGATGGTGGGGGAAGGGGGGGAGGTGCCTGGGAGGGAAATCTGAAGTCCATGCCACCTGACTGGCTAGTTCATGAAGAAGAGAGTCAAAGGGACCAATACCAGCCTGACGAGCATCTGGTGGTGCCTGAGGCCGGTGCAGGGAGTGTGAGCAGGGTGAGGCTGGGCCTCCTGGGCAGCAGGGCATGGGCATTGCAGGATCTGAGAATGAGGCCTGAATGTTTGTCATGGGTGTGTTCCTCTGCTGGGGGGACCGTGACACACACCACAGGCCAGGCGCTTAAACAGCAGTCATCAACTCTCCCGTCCTGGAGGCTGGAAGGCCAAGGCCAGGGTGTTGGAGACTGTGAAGGGAGAAGCTGCGTCTGGAGGCTGCCTCCCCCATGTCCTCTTGTGGTCATCCTTCTTATAAAGATGCTAGTCAGATTGGATTAGGACCCGCCCTAGTGACCTTACTTAACTTGACTGCCTTTGTTGAGACCATATTTCCAAACACAGCCACTTGCTGGGGTGCTTGGGGGCGGGTAGGACCCCAACACACCCTTGTGAGGGGATGCAGTTCACTCATAAGAGAGTGCCGAGGTCAGGACTGGCCAGTGGTCAGCGGGCTGGGCCCTTCTGGGCATGGTGGTGAGCTGGTCCCGGTACTCCTGGCTCTGGCTCTCACTCTCACCACCCTGAGCCCCGAGCAACGTGGCCATGGGAACCCCAGGCTCAGAAATAGTGGGACAACCCTGGAGGGGTGGTATCAGAACCACAAGGGGCCTGCTTGTGAGCCAGGGGCCTGGGGTGGGGCAGGGGCTAGGAGGAGAGTCTGGTTGGGCTCCCAGCCCTCCCTGCTGTATCAGAGCTCCGGTGGCTCCTGGGCAGGGGGGTCAGCGTCTGTCTGGGATTCACCTGCCCTGGAACCATGTGAGCACAGCCCCGCTGAGTCCCTGGCCCTGCCCCCTCCCCACCTGGCCACCTCTGCTCTCCGCCTCTTCTCCCGAGTGAGGGGCAATACCACCCTGTGTCTCCCCGTTGGGAAGCGTGAATGCAGCCCCTTCCCTGCCCTGAGAAGGTCGGGTCCCGGCAGCTTGTACGGGACCACAAACCCCTCAGGACTGGGCTGTGCAGGTGCCAGGCTTCTGGAGCAATCTAAACTCTTATCCAGTGAAGGACTTAGGCTCAAGTTTCTTCTCCAGCTCAGCAACAGCATCTAAGAATTAATGAAATGGTGCCAATATATTTTATTTTTAATTGGAGGATAATTGCTTTACAATGTCGTGTTGGTCTCTGCCATACATCAACGTGACTCAGCCATAGGTATACGTATGTCCCCTCTCTCCTGAACCTCCCTCCCACCTCCAACTATTGTTTATCTTAAAACATTATGGAATAACAGTGGTTACCTTGGTCGGGAAATGGCAACCCACTCCAGTACTCTTGCCTGGAAAATCCCGTGGATGGAGGAGGCTGGTAGGCTAGTCTATGGGGTCAAAAAGAGTCAGACACAACTGAGCGACTTTACTTTCTTTCTGGGGCCATTAGGGGGTGAGTGGATACCTATTATGCCTCATGATCTCCACCTTACATGCATTCTTTTATTCCAGGACATACCGCGTGTTTTCTAAAAGCATGTACCAGCCTCAGTGAAAGAGCTGTGCATTGCTGTGGTTTTGAAGCATCTCGTTTGTGTCATTAGGCTAAGTACATCACAGGCAGGCATGGTCCCTACAGCATTCATTACAGAGGGGTGGTTCTGGATCAGAACAAGCTGGGCCCATGACATGAGAGCTAGGCAGGAGGAGGCGTTGACTGAAACTGTGGGGTCAGAGGCGGTTGGAGATGGATATTAGCTCAGCATCTGCCATCAGATGGTGGGCTCAGCCCAGCAAGCTGAACTTCTACCTGCAGGCTCCTAGTGGCCCCCCCTTTACCAGGTGGTGGCAGGGACGGGACAAGGTGCAGTGCACCGGTGGGTGCAGCAAGAAGCCCCCAGCGACACTCTGGACCTGAATCAGTCATGAGGGAACAGCCAGACATCCGGTAGAGGGATGTCCTGTAGACATCAGGACAGCTGGCCTGGGCTCTCAAGTGGGTGGGCAAGGGTGTTAGTTCAGAGAACAGGGGGGTGTGTGGTCGAACACCACATTGCCCCTCAACCAGGGCCTGGATGGAAAGAAGCAGTACAGGTTGTTTGGGGAAGTGGGTGAAACTGGACTACAGATGGGATATTCGACAATATGCTTATGTCGGGGTTAAATTTCTCAGATATGATCATGGTATTTTATGGTCAGTCAAATGCCCAGATTCTGAGGAGACATAGGCTGAAATGTTTCAGAGTGCATTTTCATCAAATATTCCAGAAGAAAATTTTAAATTTAGCCCATAAACATGAAAAGTAAAAATTAAATTTAAATATTCAAATGTATTTTTGTTATATAATGTTAGGTTAATGTGATTGGTAGAAGACTTTCAATCATAATAAATTATATTCTAATAAGCTTCTGTAGAGGAGGTACAGTGGAAATACAAAATCAAGGAGAAAATGGAATGCATTTCTTGACTTTTAAAGAAAAGCTTGCTTTTTTTGTATTTTGAAAATGGATGGTGGTGGTGGCTATCAAGTCACGGCGACATTTAGATCCCACCGTCTACACTTAAGAGAAAAACATCCCTGACTTACGGTGATTCAGATCATGATTTTTGGACTTTCCAATACACATTCGGTGAAAACCATACTTCAGATTGTGAATTTTAACCTTCTCCTAGGCTGGTGGCGTGTGGTCAAGTCCTCTCTGATGCTGGACAGTGGCGGCCACAGCCCCGTCAGCCCCACCATCACGAGGGTGAACAACCCGTGCTGGACCCAGATGGCCGTCCTGTTTTTTTTACTTTTAGTACAGTATTCAGTACATTAAAAGAAATATTCAGCACTTTGTTATAAAATAGGCTTTGTGTCAGGTGATTTGGCCCACTGTAGGCGAATGTGAGTATTCCAAGAACAGTTGAGGTGGGTGCGGCTCAGCTGTGATGTTTGGGAAGTTAGGTGTATTAAACATGTTTCAACTTAATGATGGAGAAGGCAATGGCAACCCACTCCAGTACTCTTGCCTGGAAAATCCATGGACGGGGGAGCCTGGTGGGCTGCAGTCCATGAGGTTGCTAAGAGTCGAACATGATTAAGCGACTTCACTTTCCCTTTTCACTTTCCTGCATTGGAGAAGGAAATGGCAACCCACTCCAGTGTTCTTGCCTGGAGAATCCCAGGGACAGGAAAGCCTGGTGGGCTGCCATCTATGGGCTCGCACAGAGTCGGACACGACTGAAGTGACTTAGCAGCAGCAGCAGCAACTTAATGATATTTTCAACTTACGGTGGGTTTATTGAAATGTAATCCTGTTGTAAGTTAAGGAAGTTCTATATATTTAGGCTTTCCTTTAAGTGTATTTATTTATTTATTCATCTGGCTGGGCTGGGTCTTTGTTGCTGTGTGTGGGCTTTCTCTAGTTGCGGCGAGCAGGGCCTCCACGCTAGTTGCGGTGTGCAGGCTTCTCTTTGTGGGGGCTTCTCATTGTGGAGCACAGGCTCTAGGCCCACAGGCTTCAGTAGTTGTGGCCTGTGGGCTTAGCTGCCCCATGCCATGTGGGATCTTCCAGGACCAGGGATTGAGCCTGAGTCCCCTGCATTGGCAGGAGGATTCTTAACCACTGGACCACCAGGGAAGTCCAGATCTGTATATTTAAAAAAGTGAAACTTCACAATATACCAGAATTTATACCCCTTGCATATTTAAACTTGGGTTTAAAAATGTAGAAATCAACTTATAATTTGTCTGGTGATATATATTTTTTTATTTAATATTTTTGGTGTGGAGCATTTTTAAAGTCTTTATTGAATTTGTTACAACATTGTTTCTGGCTTATGTTTTGGTTTTTCGACCGTGAATCATGTGGGGTCTTAACTCCTTGATCAGGGATTGAACCTGCACCCACTTCATTGGAAGGAAGTCTTAACCACCGGATCACCAGGAAAGTCATGTGATATATATAGTTTTGAAAATATTTTCAAGGGGTAGGCACAAGCCGGTGCTCTTGGGGGCTGCTGAGTTGATGCTTTCCCCCTTGCTGGTCTGTAGGCCTTGGGGGGAGCTGGGGAGGGTGTGAGTTGAATGGGCAGCAGGGTTTCTTCTGCAGGGGGCGGGGCTGGTAAGCCCACTGTCATCGAAGGGCCCCCAAGTTAGCATGTGTGACTGATGTGTTATTAAAGCATTCAGGCCCGGGTGGCCCAGAGGTGGTGGGCGAGAGGCAGGGATGCCTAAACAGATGGTGGCCACTGTGTGCTCTCATGGAGGGTGGGTAGGTGGGGGGCCTGAACTGCAACTGCTGATGCTCTTTAGAACAGGATCTGGCCCACATCCAGGCACTGGGGTCAGACTGACAATCTAGGCCAGTGGCCAGCAGCAGGGGGGACAGTCAATGGCAACCAGGAATCCCGGGCGGGGGTGGGCGGCCGTTCCAGACGGGGGTGCGCACTTGCAGCAGCCGGTCCAAGAAAAAGGTGTGGCTCACAGGGCCTCTGTGGATGGCCGTCCTTGACCAGAGATTCAGGGGCTGGACTGGGACTGGCAGGTGTTAAAGGGATTCCTGAGCGGAGGGTGGTGTCCACGCAGAGGCTTGTAGGGAAAGTGTGGGGCCAGAGATTGCACACCTGCTCCCATGAGCAGGTGCACAGGTGAGCGGACAGACTGGAGATGGTGCTTCCATCAGAGGCTGGACGGCAGCCAGGCTGGGCCCACAGATGGATACCATGTGAGCCTCTTTATGTGAACCTTTAGAAAAGGAAGATTGATCCAGTGCCTGAATGCCAAGAGGTCCTGGCAGGAGTGGGGGAGCGTTGACTGGGAGGCGGGGCGTTGACTGGGAGGCGGGGCGTCAACGGGGAAGGGGGCATTGATGGAGAAGGGGGCGTCAGGCCTCGGCTCCTTCCTTGTCCTCCTAGCGTCCCACCACGTGGCCGCAGACTTCACCGCCCCACACCCCCATGCAGCCACTTGGCACCCAAGGGCAGACAGAGGGCACCTTCTAGAGTCATGTGGCCCGGTCTCCCACTAAGCAGTGGGGCCGCTTGTGCCCTGGAGAGCCTGGCATGGCCCACCCTGGAGGCCTCCTGAGCCTGCTCCACCCTCACCCCAGAGTGTGGGCACCTCTCTGGAGGACCTGGAGCGGCGGCCAGCGGCTGCCAGGCGGTCCTGTGCCCAGCTCTGTTGTTTCTGTCCACAGCGGGATTCCAGGGCCGCTCACAGAACAAGTACAGCCGTGAAATGTGAGCTTCTGGCTTCACGTTTGAAACCAAGAAACCAAACTGGTGTTGAAGGGAAGGGAGGGAGAAGCTGACTGGGTCCCTGGGGGTCACCCCTTCCGCCTTAGACCAAAACGAAAGCTTGTCAGCTAAAAAAGTCCACAACAGCTTGTGAGTTAAAAGGCATTAGTTGAATGTTTTATAGTGATTTCATGTGTAGTTTTGATTTTTTAAATAAGATGCTAAAACAAGAAAGAAAAATTACCCGTCATGCCTTTAGCTAGAGATAACATGCTGTGCTGCGCTGCGCTCAGTCTCTCAGCTGCGCCCAGCTCTTTGTGGCCTCATGGACGGCAGCCCGCCAGGCTTCTCTGTCCGTGCAGTTCTCCAGGCAAGAGTAACTGGAGCGGGTTCCAGACCCAGGAATTGAACCTGTGTCTCTTACATCTCCTGTTGGCAGGCGGGTTCTTTCCCACTAATGCCGCCTGGGAAGCCAATCGCTATTGATATTTGTATGCATTTTTCTAGTCTTTTCTTTCTTGTATATATGAGGGTGTGTGCATGGTATGTGTGTGTGTATGTGGTATGTGTATATGGTGTGTGCATGGTATGTGTGCAAGGTGTGTATGTGATGTTTGTGTACATGGTGTGTGTATTTGGTGTGTGTGTGGTGTGTGTGGTGTGTATATGTGGTGTGTACATGGTATTTGTGTGCATGGTGTTTGTGTATGTGGTATGTGTATTTGGTATGTGTGGTGTGTGTGGTGTGTGTGTGGTGTGTGGGTATGTACATGGTGTGTGTGTATGTGGTGTTTGTGTGTGTACATGTGGGTATATGTACACGGTATGTGTGTAGACGTGGCGTGTATATGTGCTGTGTGCATGGTATGTGTGTGAGGTGTGTGTGTATGTGATGTGTGTGTACATGGTGTGTATTTGGTATGTGTGGTGTGTGTGTGTGTGTGTGGTGTATGGTGTGTGTATGGTGTGTGTGTATGTGGTGTGCGTACATGTGTATGTATTTGGTATGTGTGGTGTGTGGGTGTGTACATGCATGTGCATGGTGTGTGTTTATATGTGGTGAGTGCATGTGATGTGTGTACGTGGTGTGTGTATATGTGGTATGTGCATGGTGTGTGTACATGTGTGTGCATGGTGTGTGTATGTGATGTGTGTGTACATGGTGTGTGTGTGTATGTGGTATGTGTATATGTGGTATGTGCATGGTGTGTGTTGTGTGTGTGTACATTGTGTGTGTGTACGTGATGTGTGTATATGTGGTATGTGCATGGTGTGTGTGTTTGTGCGTGGTATGTATGTGGTGTGTGTGTGCATGTGGTGTGTGGACCTGGTGTTGGTGCGTGTGTACATGGTGTGTGTGCACTTGGGGGGTGTGTGTATGTGGTGTGCATGGTGCCTGTGTGAACCATGATCAGCTCCCCCTCCGCCTCACACGTCCATCCGTCACTCTCAGGAGGGAAGGGCCTGAGGGTGCTGTGGGAGCCGTGGATCTGGGCTCTGGCAGGACCACTGTGGACCCCTTCTCCACTCGCCGCCCCTCACCCTGGGGTCCCTGTGCCCTCCTGACCGCTGCCCTGTCTTTGCAGGACGGCGATTCTCAGTGAAGGCCCCTGCACTCGCTACTGAGCTGTGGCCATGGGCCTGCTCGCCTTCCTGAAGACCCAGTTCGTCGTGCACCTCCTCATCGGCTTCGTCTTCGTGGTGAGCGGGCTGGTCATCAACTCCATCCAGCTCTGCACACTGGTCCTCTGGCCCGTCAACAAGCAGCTGTACCGCCGGCTGAACTGCCGCCTCGCCTACTCGCTCTGGAGCCGTGAGTACTGCCTGCGCTGGGCATGGCGCGGCGCGGGGAGGGGTCTGGGACAAGGACAGCCACAGACAAGCCGGCGCAGGGGCCCGTGGGGGTCAGTGCTTGCGACGAGGAGACGAGGTGGCCGTGGGCTCCACACCCGGGAACTAGTGGGCCTCTCATGGCCGCGAGGAATGTAGGGGGTCTCAGCCTGAGCCCTTCACTGGGCTGAACCACGCGGTGTCCCGATACCCGAGCCTCTGGACCCACAGAGACGGTGGCTCCGTGTGGTCTCACACGGTACCCTGGATACCTGAAAACAAGCACCGTGTCAGCGCACCACTACTAGGCCCGACGCCTGCCGGCACGCGGCCAGTCACAGGCCTCCAGAGTCCAGCCCTGGAGCACTCCCCTCGAGTGGCCTGTTACCACGTGCAAATACTTCAGCGTCTCTCTCTGGATCTACCTGTCTCTTAACTAAATGTTCAGGCATGCACAGGTGTTACCTGTGTGCACTGGTGATGTGCGTGCATTTGTGTGTGGAGTCACCCTCAGCTGTCAGAGACTAGGAAGCTCGGTGACGACCCGCCGCTGGCAAGGGCGACACACTGCGGGTTGGGGTTCCCAGGCACTTCTTTGGACCCGTAACAATCAGCAACTTAAACTTCTATTTTTTGACCCTAATTATTCCACCAAATAAGAATGTAACCTAGAGAGATATCTATAAAAGTACATATATGCACAGATATATTCATTTTGCCAGTCTTATGTTGGCAAAACTGAAATAAAAATGAGCAGCCAAAATGCCCACTAACTGTGGTGTGTCCACTGGATGGAGGCCCACACGGCCTCTAAGACCAGCAGGGGATCTCTCTTTCCTGGTATAGAGAACCAAGTTCAAGATACATTTTTAGGTGAAAACAGAAGCTAAAAAACAAAGTATAGAGGTGCTACCATGATTCACTTTTAAAGACACGAGTGGTGTGTCTGCACTGGGGTGCGGCCGTCCCTCCTTAGAAAGTGTGGAAGGCAGGACAGAAAATGTGGCTGTCCCGGAAGTGGGGGCGGGAGGGACTCTTGCTGCTTTTTCCATACTGTGTGCAATTTACTTAGCGTAAGAACACCTTTCTTCTACAATAAAGAGCAGGTAGTACCCATTTTGTGTCCTATGGGAAGCGGTGAGTCTGTGCACCCAGTGTAGGAGGGCAGCTGAGCAGGCAGTGAGGCGTCCAAGCCCAGGTGTGCGTGTCCCCAGCAGGGTACAGCAGCCCCACCCATGCTTCCAGCCATAAACAGGCGGAGGTTTCAGTTCCCAGCTGCTTTTTTTCCAAAATAAAAGGCCACCTTCCTGTGTGTGAGAAGGAGAATTAGAAATACTACCATGCAGAGCACTTACCAGCGTCATCAGGGCAGATGGGTGCATGCCTGAAGGGCAAATGCTGACTTGTGAAAATCACAGCCTCCACTGGCAGTAGCATTCTGAAGTCAAAGCACTTCCGCACAGCCAGACTCTGAGTAAAGCTGGCTTTTTTAAGGCTGTAAATAAAGGAAATCCCTCAGCCACACCCCCGCCTCTCCACAGAAGAGGGTACTAAGATGGTGTATCAGCACTGCTTCCCAGGGCCCCGCCTTGGCAGCTCCAAGAAACGGGCTGGGTCTCAGCCAGGACCTTGAAAGTTTGCTGAAATGAGCAGACTGGCAGTGCCCATGGGGTCAACAGAGGCAAACAGAAATGTGCTTTTGGCCTGAATTAGTCTCTAATTCAGTAGAATCACATAGATTGAAACAAGTCATATATGAACTCAAGACAATAAATATACAACGGAAGATTTAGACAAAAGACTACCCAAAGTCCCCAGATTTGAAGAAGAACCAAGGACCAGTTCTATGCATGAAAATTGTAATTATAGCTAGAGAGCGAGTGGGTGAACTGGACAATATTATGAAGAGCTCACAGATTGCAGTGGAGTGACAAGATGAAGACTATGAAACAGGAGCTAAAGGGGGTGTTGGACTCCTGTCCCTGAGCAGTGAATAAGGAGAAGCACTGTTGGAGGAGATGGTGGCTGAGAATTTTCCTGAAGGGAAAATTCAATGGTAAGGACTCAGCACTTTAACTACTGTGCCCCGGGTTCAATCCCTGGTCGAGGAAACAGATTTTGCAAACCCCACGGCACAGCTGAAAATAAAAAATTGTCCAAATTGACCATGAGCAGAAGAATCATGCCATCAGTCCTGTCTGCATATGTAGTCACCTGCCATCCATGGGGAGACGATATATCTCGAAACGGGCCAAGCCACCCTCAGGCCATGCTGGCCATTGGTGGGACAGAGCATCCTCAACACACCGCCTTTCCACAGGCGGCTCTGCTAGACCCACTCTCCAGGGGCTTGGAATGTCTGCAGAGGGCTGCCTGTGTCTGTCTGTCTAAAAGTTGGCTCCTCCTCGCGGTCCCCACCTGGGCCAGACCTCTTGTTCTGGCCAGAAAGGCCCGGGTCCTGAGTGCTGCCAGGTGAGGGTGTACACTCACCGTGGCTTGTTCACAGTAGCCAGGATGTGGATCCATGTCCATCAACAGACCAACAGACAAGCAAAATGCCGTCCATATGGACAATGGAGTACTACTTAAGAGGAAGGAAATCCTGCTGTTTGTGACAATATGGATGAACCTGGAGGGCATGACACGGAGGGAAACCAGGCAGTCACAGAAGGACCAACACTGCCTAATTCCTCCTTCGAGGGATCCACACGGCCAAGCTCAGGGAAACGGAGCAGAGAACAGTGGTGGCCAGGGCTGGGGGAGGGGAAGTGGCGAGCTGCGGTCAGATGGGTGGGAAGCGTCTGTTACCCAAGAGGAGTGAGTGAGTTCTAGAGCCTGCTTAGGGCCTGGAGCCCACAGTTAACAGGACCGCGCTGTGCACTTGGATATCTGCGCAGAGGGAGGCCTCAGGTTGAATGTCCTTACTGTGATAAGGAAGGACGTCTCCTCGTTCCCAAGCAAACTGCTCTAGAGGCAGTAGCCTCAGCCACCGGCTCTTCCTTGACCAGCTGACACTTGGAGGCTTCCCAGAAGGAAGCCGAGGAGGCGCAGGAGCAGGCCGTCAGCAAGCTGCTCGTGGGTTTGTCCCAGCCCCGGGGCCCCGGCACCTGGGGAGGGGGTGTGACTGGGGGCATTGGCAAGTCCCTGGCAGCCACCCATGCTTTCAGAGGGACAGGTCAGCCTAGCCTTGGGCCTCTTTTTTCTTAAATAGCAATAAGGAAGTGAAATTCACCCACTTAGAGTGTGGAGAAGCCTTCCCCATGTCCCCCCCCACCCCCCGCCGCCATCTCTCCCCTACCAAGCCCCACAGTCACTGATCTACTTCCTGTCCACGTGGCTTTGCCTGTTTTGTGTGGTTCACGTGATGGAATCATGCACTGCATGGGCGTTGTCTGACTCCCCACACTCAGGGCTCCGTGTTTCCCGGGTTCATCTGTGTCCTGCTGTGTGTCAGGCCCACGTTCCCACCTTGGCTGAACGATGCTACCCTGTATGGACGTGCACTGCCCGTTTCTTCATCAGGGGTCGCCATTCTGGGCTGTTTTCACTCTCTGGCTTTGTGAATAACACTGCCACAAACATCCATGTTCAAGTTCCTACACCGACATCTGTTCTCATTTCTACCGGGCATCTCCCTGGTGGTGGAATTGCTCGGTCATCTGGTTACTGTGTTTGGAGCATACACGCAGCTGCCCTGGTTACATACCCACCTGCAGCATTGGGCGTCCCAGGGCCTCTGATCCTCGCTGGCACATGCTATTTGCTGTCCATCGATTGGATGACAGCCGTCCTGTGAGTGAGACGCAGTGCCCGCCTGTGGCTTTGGCCTGCACTTTGCTGGTGACCAGAGATGCCAAGCATCTTCTCATGTTGGCCACCTACAAATCATCCTTAAACAACGTCTGTTGAGGACCTCTGGTCTTTCCATTCCTTGGACCTTTATTCACAACTTGAATGTTGGGTGGAAGTGGCCAGACTATCCCAGGGGCATAGTTTGCCCCTGTTGGTGGGCCTCCATCTCCTCAGGGCTCTGGTCCCTTGATGGAGCTTATGGCGAGTGTGTCCTGGAGCTGACCCCTTCATGGCCCTTCCTCTCCATGGTTTGAGAGTGTGCAGGTGTCGTCTCAGAACTGGCCTTCCATCCGGTCCCACCTCATGTAAAAGAGAAATTTGAGACCCCAGTACATGCGGGGAGCTGTGTGTCTCCGCACTTCTGCCTGGGCTGGTGGAGACCCTCATTGGGAAGGAGAAGCCAGCCCCCATGCCAAGTCCCATCCGGCCCCCGGCAGCCTCTGAGGAAGCCACAGTTGTCTCCTGCCAACGGGGAAGCAGGCCAGGAGCCCACTGTCGAAGTGCTGGGCTGTCCTGCCTCTTCAGCCTTCCCAGGGCTGGTCCTCTCTGAAAACCGATGGGTTGGTGTCCAACACGCAAAGGACAGGCTCTCTGAAATCCATCCTGAGCCTGGGAGCCACCCTTCTTAGGATGCCTGGCCTTGGTGGGTGTGACACTGCCTGGCTGGGTGCCCACCGTCTCCCCAGCCGCCTTGTCTGGGGACAGAATGTGTGCTGCCCCATGGGTCCAGAGCACGTGTGAAGACCATAGTCGTACGTGATGATACAGGTGTCCACCTCAACCCTTTGGAAAGAGTAGCATGGATAAGAGTAACAGTGCTTAACACATGTCAACCGAAAACCCCCGAGGGGGACTCCGGTTTTATTCACTTACTTCTGTATTTTGGAGCTTCCTCTGAAACTTTCCACAGAGCCCCGGACTTAGTTTTGGGGGGCTGAGATTGGAACTCCACCACTTTTTCTCTGAGCTTTGGGAATAATAATAACAATAACTCAAGTTGTTTGCTAGAATCCGATGTCATTTATAGGCAGAGTGCCTGGTATACAGTTGGTATTCAATACCTTGTAATGAAATAATAATAATATAATTATGGTGCTGTATTCTCTTAATGAGTGAATGTCTTGTTCACCATCTCATCCAATGGGTTATTTGATTTTTAAGAAAGGTGAAGATCTGATTTTTAAACATATGTATTTTAAATTAAGTCCTTTAGATATGTTGATTACAAAAAAAAAAATCCACCTAAAATGGGTTTCCTCTTCCATTTCTTCTGTTTTGTTTGGCTGCTCCGGGTCCTCGCTGTGGCACACGGGCTTTCTCTAGTTGCTGTGTGCCAGGGCCATGTCCTCTGCATTGCAAGGTGGATTTCTAACCACCAGACCACCGGGGAAACCCCCCATTTTTTCTGCTTCCATTTGACTTCTCCCCTGACTTTTGCTTAGATAATTATAGGTTTAGAAAACTTAATTTATTACACACAAACCATCAAAACTCATTTCCAGCAGAAAATCCCAATCTGGGTGATACTGTGCAAGCCCCGCCCACGTCGGGGAGCAGGGAGGGAGGGCTGGCTGGAGCGTGGCAGTCTGCACCTGGCCGACATCCCGCGTGTGTCCACAGAGCTGGTCATGCTCCTGGAGTGGTGGTCCTGCACGGAGTGCTCCCTGTTCACTGACCAGGCCACGATGGACAGCTTTGGAAAGGAGCACGCAGTCATCATCCTCAACCACAACTTTGAAATCGACTTCCTCTGTGGGTGGACCATGTGCGAGCGCTTCGGTGTGCTGGGGGTGAGCAACGTAGGGGTCCCAGGAGGGTGTGGGTGAGCGACATGGGGTCCCAAGGAGGGGCTGGCATGGCTCCCTGGGGGGTCTGAAGTCTCCAGGGCTC
Source organism: Cephalophus harveyi (assembly GCA_006410635.1). Lineage (NCBI taxonomy): Eukaryota > Metazoa > Chordata > Mammalia > Artiodactyla > Bovidae > Cephalophus > Cephalophus harveyi. The sequence continues at coordinate 558,880 of SJYT01059192.1, forward strand.
TGAGTTTTCGTTTGCTCTGTGTTTAGCCCCTGGTCCCTCTGAGCTAGGCGTGTGAGCATAGCTGACCACATGGGTTCTGGGACTGCAGGCTGCCCCAGGGCTCCCTCCTGAGATCAGGTGTTACTGCCTTTCCTTTGCAATCCTTCCCCGTTGGCTCAGCTGACTCAAATGAGAAAGGTTGAGGGGTCCCCTGCAGGGAAGCCCAGTGGGTGGTGGCCCTGGCATCATCCTCAGCAAGCCCGCAGCCTGGCAGCTGGAGCAGCCCTGAAGGCCCAGTATTACCCTCTAGGCTCCCCTCCTGCCCACGCGCCCGCCTACCAGCATCAGCCAGATCTGCCCATGGATTCTCATCTAGTGGCACCTGCACTCTGGGGCCCTGCCCATCCCAGTGGCATCATGCTCAGTGTCAGGGTCTCCCGATGACAGCCAGTGCTGAGGGCTGCCTGCAGGGCGCTGCCCGTGGGGACGTCGTGGCCATGATACACCAGCTGCTCCCCCTCCCTTCAGAGTTCCAAAGTCCTGGCGAAAAGGGAGCTGCTCTACGTGCCCCTCATCGGCTGGACGTGGTACTTCCTGGAGATTGTGTTCTGCAAACGGAAGTGGGAGGAAGACCGGGACACCGTCATCAAAGGCCTGAAGTCCTTGGCCAACTACCCCGAATACATGTGGGTGAGTGAGGCGGCGGAGCAAGGCCACACAAGCTGTGTTACCTTGGGTATCAGGAACGCAGCCCAGGTTATTAGTTGTAAAGCCAACAAGAGCCTCTGAGCTCCAGGGCCACGGAGCCCTGCCCCATGCTCCTGCGGGCTTGGGAACCCCTCTTAGACCACCTGCTTCCACCTGCCCCACGGGGGTCCCGCACATCTGGGCCCACACAGAGGAGATCCTGCTGGGCTGAGTTGGGAGCGCCCCTGGAATGTTAGTGGAGAGTCTGCCCAGGCACCCAGGCTGTTCTGTGGAGTCAGGTGTTAGGACAAGCCCTGTGAGCCGCAGTCCTGTGGGTCAACGTGGACTTCAATTCCTAGAAGGTTTGCACTGCACTTAAAAGCCCCCCTTCAAGGGCAGAGCGGGGCCTGGTGGGTCCTTTCTGACCCCTTGGTTGGAGTTTGACGAACAGCCATCTGAAATGATCGGTGTCAATCGGTTTGAAATCAGTTCTTTCTGATTCTTCTTTCTGATCTCTGACGGCAATTATTTGTGAACCGGCTGTTTATGTATTTGGTGTCTGTAACTCACTTTGAGGCAGAGGGATGGAAGATTTTGTTTTCCACAAGCCACCCGGAGGCTGGCACCCAGGGACACCGAGTCTCACTTCTCCCCAGAAAGTGTCTTTCACTCCCTGGGAGTAGGCGCAGTGCTGCCACCGTCTGTGAGGAGGCCTGTACAGACGTGACCGCAGCATCTCTAACTGGCCTCTGTCCCCCACCGCGTCCTAGTTCCTCCTATACTGTGAGGGCACACGCTTCACGGAGAAGAAGCACCGCGTCAGCATGGAGGTGGCCGCCTCCAAGGGGCTGCCCGTCCTCAAGTACCACCTGCTGCCTCGGACCAAAGGCTTCACCACTGCGGTCCAGTGCCTCCGCGGGACAGGTAAGAGCTGCCCGCCCTGACCACCACCAGCCCAGACTCCCAGCAAAGTGAGAAATGAAATCAGTGATTTGCCAGAAACCAAATCAGTGAGTTCTGTGTAAAATACAGAATGCCAGTGGCATTAAAAGGAGATCTGAGTTCGTGGATTTACATGTTGTAAGATTCTTGTGTCATTTTTTGAGGTGATAAAATACCAGTTAATGGAAAACAACTAAAGTGATAATTTTTTAAAAAGTTTATAACTGAAAACCTTATAAAGGAAAAAATATATATCCAATTAATCCAAAAGGATGGCAAAATCAAAAAGAGGACAAAGCACAGGATGGATAGGAAACAGCCAGACAGTAGCTTTAAACACAAGTGACTCAACTAAACGCCCCAATAAGAGATGGGAACCCTCACAACGGGCATCCAGGTGGAGTCACGGTGGGCCAAGCTGCCGGATGTCACCTGTCACCCTCTGCGCCCTCCCTGCAGTCACAGCTGTGTACGATGTCACGCTGAATTTCCGAGGAAACAAGAACCCGTCTCTGCTGGGGATCCTCTATGGGAAGAAGTACGAGGCGGACATGTGTGTCAGGTGAGCTACTGCCCACGGGGGCGGGGATAAACCTGTCTCTTATACACATCTCGCCCCCACGTGGAGGTGCTGGGGCGTTCCACCTTCCAAGATCCAGGCCCGTATTGAGCAAAGGAGGCTGCGTGAGGTACAGGCAGAAGGTTCCAGAAGCTCCAAGGGAGGCGTGATCCCTCCTGCTGGAGGGAGCAGAGGCTTTTGGGAAGAGGCTTTAGAGAGCTAACACTTGGGCAGTGAGTAGGCTTTTCATAGGCTGGAGAAGGGCAACCTGTCCCATCCTCAGCAGCATGCCCACGTGGTCCCCTTTTCATGGTGCACAGCCATCTAGACCACCTGGGAGTGATGGTGGGGTCAGGGCCATGTCCTCCGCCTCCCTCTCCTGGCGACCGCGGGCTGAGTCGGCAGGTTCCATCCTCGCCAGCCTGAACCCCCTTGACTTAGAGGCAGCCAGTACAGAAGCACATCAAGCTGGGTAACACAGGGCTGCTTGGGATGGTGGGATCCATGTCTGTAACGAAAGATCAAGGTCGGGGACTAGAGTTGTGTTGCAAGGTCATTCCTGTCTCACAGCCACACTCTGACCTCCACATTTCTCTGCCTCAGGAAGAGAAAACAAACCACCCACAAAGTCTGGCGGGGGGTGGTGGTGGAGACACAGTAGTGGCCGCCAGGGGCTGGTGATTTTTCCGGGGCCCTGCAGGTCCCCATCCTCCTCAGGGAGCCCTCGAGGCAGATCTTGGTCTAGCCCCTGGGTAGTAAGGGGCTCCGGGCATCCCAGATGCCCATGGTCAGAGCTGGCAGGTGGCAAAGCGGCTGGTGGAGGGGGTACCTACCTGGTCCAGCTCCAGCCTGGTGCTCACGCCTGCCCCCAGGCTGCACCGCCCTCCGCGTGGACATTTAGCTCCAGTGGGAGAGGACTGGTGCTGTAATCTGCTCTTTTTCTCCTTTGTTGCAGAAAATGAGGGGCTGTATTCATTATCTTAATAGATATATTCTTAGAATTTTGGAAAGTTTCAACTTACTGCTTTGTATTATGTACCGTTTGGGTGTTTTAGGCAAAAGCAATATTCCAATGAGTCCAAAACATACCCGTGATCAAATAAGTCAAGGTTCACATGACCCAGTGGAGTTTTGCTTCATTTCCCCATCCCCTACTGAAGAAGATGCCCCAGGGGCCTGTGATTAGGCAGGGCCAGGGCCATGGGGATGGTGCCTTGAGGCTCTCCTGTGTCCATGCTGGCAGTTGGGGCCAGCATCCTCAAAGCGACTTGAGTCGACTCTAGGAGATAGTATTCATATTTATCTCATCATTTAAAATTCTTACATATTTCATGCTTCATACAGCAGACATACAACAGAACCCGTATGTGGTATCTGTGCAATTAGGGTAGACCAGTCGAGTTTGACGCTGTGGGCAGTCACCTCTCTGCAGACAAACCTCTCCTGACGTCCTTTCCTTCCCGAGGTGGTACCTGGGATGAGTTCTTCAAGTGGTACCTCTCTTGGTGTGGTCTGGGGACTCTTGCAGTGCCCCACACCTTCCGGGTCCACAGAGCTAAACCATTTTGTTTACGAGGGGGTGAGCAGTCTTCTGTCCTCTGAGTGCACAGCGGAGTCTCCCCGAGGCTTCGTGATCTGTGCTCAGATGTCTGTATTGTGTGTGCTTGTAAAAATTCCTATTTTCATTTTGAATATGGTAAAATGGATAGGTACAACCCACAAAAAACAAAGTTTTCAACTTTTAGAGGAAAAAAAAAAAAAAAGTTGATATTTCTTCAACATAGGAGATTTGCCTCTGGCGGTGGAAATTTCTCCTGTCTCTTCTCTCACCCTTGGCCCTCCGAGATAGGCAGTCAGGCCCGGCAGTGACCGCGGTCCGCTGGTTAAGTGCGCTCGGCGGCCCCTGCTGGCGATCCTGAGGTATTGCAGTGCCCTGGAAAGAGGTCCCGGTCTTACCAGGTAGACACCTCCCATCCTGGGGCTGGTAATTCAGCTGGTGATACGGTTTATACATAAGCCACGGTCCCAGCTGAAGTCAGCAGTTTGTTAGGTGAGATTAAATTTTCAAAATCTCTTCAGCTTTTCAGGCAAGTAGATTTCATTTGTGAAAGATGAAGTTTTCTTTGCCTCATGAAAGACACTCTCAGCGATGATCACATCCAAAGACGAACTGCAAGACCAAACCTGCTGCGGAGGCTAATGAACAGTCAGCCTTCCCAGTGGGGCTAACTGCTCCTGTCCATGGGGACACTCCTGAAGTGTCCCCGTGCAATGCTTCAGCGCTCCTGCACATTTGAAGCGCCTGCCGGGGCCCTCCATGATCCCCCGCAGTCCTCCGAGGCACGGGACACTGCTCGAGGAAAAGTTACTTTGATGTTTGTGTGTTCTTAGAAATTGAGAGTCAGATTTGAATAGAAAAGGCAGGACTTTGAATAGAAAAGGCAGGACTTCATAAACTGTACCAGGAGAAGGTGAAGGTGCCCAGCTCTCCCACCTCCACCCCTACCCCTGGGGTCTCACAGAGGTTCCTGATGCACAAGAAATTGCTTTTCCCTGTTTCAGTTTGATATCATCTGGTAATTCACTTTGCTTTCAATCTTCTTAATGAAACAGGAGATTTCCTCTGGAAGAGATTCCACTGGATGAGAAGGAAGCAGCTCAGTGGCTTCATAAACTGTACCAGGAGAAGGTAAAGACGCCCAGCTCCCCCCCACCTCCACCCCTACCCCTGGGGTCTCACAGAGGTTCCCAAGGGGCAGCTAACAGGGCAGGCAGGTAGCGCGCCGACTGCCTCTAGAGACAGGCCTGCTGTGCCACTCTCAAATTCTTCTTTCCAATCCTTTTCTGAGCCTTTCATTTTTCCTAACTTTCAAGAAATTAACAAACTAGAGAAAAGTGTACTGGATATCACAGTGCTTGTATAACCATTGCCGATAATATCACATTTGTTTCATTTTGTGTGTGTAACAAATTGTAGGTATGCGACACACATTATATGTGTGTGTGTGTATACATACGATTTAATATGTAAGAGACACAATAGAGATGACACGACAGCCTTCTTGGTGACCCCACCCAGTCCCTCCTCCATTCCCCTGACATGTCTCACCCCTGACTCTTCGGTTTGTTTTATACACACAAACATACAGGCCACTAGGTTCTCATCTTCAGCAACAGAGAGGCTCCGATAATCAGAAAGCCCTTCTGGTATAAAACACATACCCTTTTATAAGGGTTTTAACCAAGTAACAGGAGCTTCCCAGGTGGCGCAAAGGTAGAGAGTCCACCTGCCAATGCAAGAGACACAGGTTCCACCCCTGGGTTGGGAAGATCCCCCGGAGTAGGAAATGCAGCCCACTCCAGTCTTCTTGCCTGGAGAATCCCATGGACAGCGGAGCCTGGAGGGTTTCTGGTGTCGCAGGGAGTCAGACATGATTGAGCACACGTGCAGCAGCAACCAAGTAATGTGTGAGACATAAATCTTCATAGGAATTTAAGTAGACTTTTAAAATTAAAAAAATAAAATGCATATCCTTTTAAATGCACTGACAAGTGCTAAAAAAAAGTAAGGGACCTCTCGCAGGAGCAAAACAGGACGTGGGACTGGGAGTCAGCTGGGAAGGCTGTGAGGGGAAGCTCGCAGAGTCTGTTGGTCTGCCCACCCTGTGGTCTTGAGTTTTGATGGAAACAAAAGACATGGATTTGACCTCACTCGGGGCTGGAAGTTAGAACTGAAGACCCTAATGAAGCTGGGACCATGTTGGACTTTCATCCTTATGGAGGCTAAACTGGAAAATGAACCTGCCAGCACAGGGAGTGACTTTGAAGCTTACCTTTCCCCTCTGAGTCTTGAAACATCTCCCTGGTGATTCATAATCACAGCACTGTCCTTAAACAGGCGGGGGATTGACGTCATACTAACAACATAGTTCAAGAACAAAATCAAAATATCAGCATAAAAAGTGGTTCCAGGTGAATCTCTCCAGAGTCCCTGAGAGAAGCACACGTAAAGCTAGAAGAGCAGGACTCCAGGCTCAGCTGCTGAGGCTTCTGCTGGAGACGTGCTCGTAACCGAGACCCGCCATGTGCAAGCAGAGAATTAAACCCTCCCGAAACTTCAGCTATAGAACTACTACCAGGCAGAGACTCAGATCAGTTTGCTTGAAATGACTAAGCGAAAAAGAAGGGATTGCAGACTTCCCTGGTGGTCCAGTGGGGAAGAATCCGCCTGCCAATGCAGGGGTCATGAGTTCAATCCCTGGTCCAAGAAGATTCCATGTGCCTTGGGGCCACTAAGGCCATGTGCCACTACTGAGCTCGTGTGCCACAACTACAGAAGCCTGTGCACCCTAGAGCCCATGCTCTGCAACAAGAGAAGCCACTGCCATGAGAAGCCCGCACACCACAACCAGAGTCGCCCCCACTCGCCTCAACCAGAGAAAGACCACGGGCAGCAGCAAAGACCCAGCACAGCCAAAAATAAAAATTAACAAATTTTTTTTTTAAGAAGAAGGGATTGAAAACAAAAGAATAAGACCGATCAAAAATGGAACAGATTTGAGGAAAAACTAAGTAAGATATACAGGCATGAGAAATCTAGTAATTGACAGTAAAATCTTAGTTAACAGATTAGATAGAAGATTTGATACAGCTGAAGAGAGAATTAGAAGCTGGAATCAAGACTGCTGGGAGAAATATCAACAACCCAGATATGCAGATAACACCACCCCCATGGCAGAAAGTGAAAAGGGACTAAAGAACCTCTTGATGAAAGTGAAAGAGGAGAATGAAAAAGCTGGATTGAAATTCAACATTTAAAAAATTAACATCATGGCATTTAGTCTCATCAGTTCATAGCATATAGAAGGTGGGAAAGTAGAAGCAGTGACAGACTTTATTTTCTTGGGCTCCCAAATCACTGCAGATGGTGACTGCAGCCATGAAATTAAAAGATGCTTGCTCCTTGAAAAGAAGGCTATGATAAACCTAGACAATGCAGAGACATCACTTGGCCGACAAAGGTCCATATAGTCAAAGCTACAGTTTTTCCAGTAGTCATGTAAGGATGTGAAAGTCGGACCATAAAGAAGGCTGCTTACTGAAGAATTGATACTTTCGAGTTGTGGTGCTGCAGAAGACCCCTTGAAGAGTCTCTTGGACTGCAAGGAGATCAAACCAGTCAATCCTAAAGGAAATCAGTCCTGACTATTCATTGGAAGGACTGATGCTGAAGCTGAAACTCCAATACTTTGGCCACCTGATGGGAAGAGCCAACTCATTGGAAAAGATCCTGATGCTGGGAAAGACTGAGGGCAAAAGGAGAAGAGGGTGGCAGAGGATGAGATGGCTAGATAGTACTACCGACTCAATGGACATGAGAGTAAACTCCAGGAGATAGTGAAGGACAGAGAAACTTGGTATGCTGCAGTCCGTGAGGTCCCAAAGAGTTGAATACAACTTAGCAAATAACAACAACAAAGGTTTCGAGGGAATTACTCGGCATGTATCACAGGGGAAGTGAAAACATAAAAGGAAAGTTAAAAGATCCAGAGGCTAAAAAGATGTCCAGAATGTAACAATTAAAGCATCCAGAGGATAAAGTGGGAAGAATGATGAAGAGCAGTTGTCAGGGATAACCATAAAATTTCCAGAGTTGAAGAACATGGGTTTTGTCAGGTTCAAGAAACACAAGTCAGGGATGGGATAGATTAAAATAATGTATGTACATACATATGTGTACACATGCATACAAACATACATGAAATAGAATAAACAGAGAACAAAGAAAATAATAACAGCATAAACTATTTAAGCAGAAAACAAAGCTACAAAAGAGGAATCCAGTCCACCAAAAGATTTTCTTTAAACATATTAATAAAATGGAAAACCTCGGGCAAGGCTGACCAATTAAAAGAGAGAAGGAATACGGTGTGTGCCTGTCCCATGGTGGATGGGCGGAAAGACATGTGCATGAGGGTGCAAAGGAGAGTGTGTCTCTGGATCAGGGTTAGTTTTTAAAAGTTGGAACCTCTTACAAAGAGTGATCTCTCCCAGCAACAGTATTTGCTTATTTAGCAGGAAGTGAGAAATAACCTAAAAGTGGATTATTAGAAAATAGATACATTATGTTTATTCATTTGCTGGGATTCAGTTAAAATGAATGAACTGCATGCATATTCTCAGTCTAACTGAATCTTGAGAAAGTAGGTATATGAAAAGCAGACTGCGGTAGGCGTGTGGTGTGATGCTACTCACAGAAAAGCACACAGCACAGGAGCGGTCCCAGACACTGTCACAGAGGTGCCCATGCACGGGACGCAGGCGTAAACCCTCCTGGGGAAGGAGAGCACACTGGCCTTTGGGTGTGTGAGGAATGGCTGACAGGTCGGGACGGGAGAGACTACCACCATCTGCATCCTCTGCTTAGGGGCAGGTGGGCAGAGTGGAGCGGGCTGAACGAACGGGCTTGAAAATGTTCTGGAACCCCACGGGAAGGGCCCTTGGGGTGGGGGTGGGGCACGTGTGGGCACCCTGAGGTATCCTCCTAGATGTAAGGGTCGCAGCTGCTTCTGAGCTCTCAGGCCTATGGCGCCCGCCCCATGCCCCCTGGGTTGGCAGGGGCAGCTGGTGTCTGACCACACATTGGAAGAGGCTGTGACACTGGGTATTTGTCAGGACCCCTGCCCTGTTTTTAATGTAATGCCAAACACAACTGAAGAAGCTAAATGCAGAAAATAAAACAGAAAAAGGTGAGAAGAGGTGAGACCTAAACCCCTGAGGTGATTAAGATCACGTGGGTGTTCATCTTTCCAGACTTGGTCCCAGACACATGCCTCGTCATACATGTTTTTATTTATATGGAATTGTATGGCACTTAGGTTCTTCAGAAAACTCAGACTATCGTGAGTGTATGTCCTTGCTGGCACGGGACGTGTCATAGCTGCAGAGAAGTCTGTCTTGGCATCTCGGCTGCTCAGTCAGGCAGCTGCTGCTCAGTGTTTAGCGTGGCCCCATCTCCCTGTCGAAGATGCTTTCACGTCCTCTCCTGCTCCCTGTCCTGCCATCATTAGCTGCCAGGACACGAAGGAAGGAGAGGTTAGGCAGCTTTCTGTGCGTGACCCAGCCAGTGGGCCATGGACTCCCAGCAGCGGTGGCTGCCACCCTCGCTCTGGAGGTGTCGCCAGAGATGGTGCGGGGCCCGGCAGACACTGCAGTCCTGGGGTTTGGAGGTGCCTATTGTGTGCCAGGCATGGGCTGATCATTTTCCTAGGAAACTTGCCTGATCGAAGGGTTTATGTTTCTCAAGCTTTTGATATAAGCCAACCACAGATGAAGGTCACGTCAGCTTCATCCCGTGGCCCGTGCCATGTGGCCCACCCACTTCAGGTAGAGGCATTTCTTGCTCTTGGGTTATGACAACACTGTCCGGTTGACTCTTTCAGGATGCACTGCAGGAGATATACAACCAGAAGGGTGTGTTTCCGGGGCAGCAGTTCAAACCCACCCGCCGGCCGTGGACGCTCCTCAACTTCCTCTTCTGGGCCACGCTCCTCCTGTCTCCTCTCTTCAGTTTTGTCTTGGGTGTCTTTGCCAGTGGATCCCCCCTCCTGATCCTGACGTTCCTGGGGTTTGTCGGGGCAGGTAATGAAGGGGAATGATGGCGCGGCTCAAGGGTGGGAGCCTTCGGTGTGCTGGTGGCCATGCCCAGGCCTGGAGACGGTCACCCGGCAGCCGGGATCCAGCCCGAGCCTTGCCAGCCTCAGAGAGCATCTCTGACCATTGAGCAACAGGGCCATGATGACCTCCACCAGATTCCAGGGCCATCTCTCCAGAAAGCTGGCCAGCCGGCCTGCCACCTGCCTGGCATCTTGGGCCAAGAGCTGCGTGGGAAGGGTCCTGGCCACTGGGTTTGCACTTGGGCAGTTGGGGGTGTTGGAGAAGGCAATGGCAACCCACTCCAGTACTCTTGCCTGGAAAGTCCCATGGACGGAGGAGCCTGGAATGCTGCAGTCCATGGGGTCGCTAGGAGTCGGACACGACTGAGCGACTTCACTTTCACTTTTCACTTTGATGCATTGGAGAAGGAAATGGCAACCCACTCCAGTGTTCTTGCCTGGAGAATCCCAGGGACGGGGGAGCCTAGTGGGCTGCTGTCTCTGGGGTCGCACAGAGTCGGACACGACTGAAGTGACTTAGCAAGCAGCAGCAGCAGCAGTTGAGGGCGTGGGCTGGCACGCTTGGCCGAGGTTCCTCAGGACACTGCCATTGCTCGCGCTGTAGCAGACTCAGGGGCACTAAGTGTCGGGCACTGCAGCCTCTCAGCCCTGGCTGAGAACTGCAGGCCTCAATGGGCCCACACCTACCGCTGCTCCCCACTACCCAACGCCACAGGCTGACTGGGTGGGAGAAGGGCAGAGGACCCGCCCCTCGCCCCCAGGAAAGTCTGAGGTCAAAGGCAGCCCCCCCCCCCAAAAAAAAACAACTTTTCCAGCTTGATGGCAAGGCGATCAGCTAACCTAGCCTTTTTCCTGTTTTAAAGCTTCCTTTGGAGTCCGCCGACTAATAGGAGTGACTGAAATAGAAAAAGGCTCCAGCTATGGAAACCAAGAATTTAAGAAAAAGGAATAATTAATGGCTGTGATTGAACACACATAACCTGACGGTGGTATCCAATTAACTCAATTAAAAACAGAACACCACACCTAGAGCGGGAAAAAAGACACTTAGAAACTATTTTTCTTATTAACTGGTGACTAATATTGACCAATAAAACTTGAGCCAAGAGTAAAGCGGTCGGCAGACCTGCAGATGGAGACGCCAGCCTCGCCCCTGCGCAGGAGAGCCGGGCTGGGCGCCTGCTTTGGGGGGCGGCCGCTCCCGCCCCCAGGGATACGGGAGCTCACCCGGCCCGAGGGAGGCTTTGGAAATGTTCTCTTCTCGCGCTTAGATCCCGTTTTCGGTTTTTATCAATTTTCTTGGGAATTTCCCCCGGCCCTCGCCTCTTCCCCCGCACCCCCTGCGGACTCTCCACCCTGCTCCCGCTGAGAACTGTGTGTCTGGGTCCCCAGGCCCCCAGAGCACCTACCGGCCGCTACCAGCCCTCACCCGGCCTGCGGGCGGCGGGGCCGTGGCCTGGAGAAAAGCACACTGGGCGGGGCTGCGGCGGGACACGCCCCCTCCCCCGGAGCGCCTGCCTAAGCCTGCCTGCTGACACCTTGAATCCGTTTTAAAGCGATTGGAGCCAGGGAAAACGCGGTGAGATGTCGAATGCTGCCCATGCCCGGAGCTTAGCTCCTGTCCCCCTTGCTCCCGGCGGACAGCGGCCTTTCATCCCACCGGGGGCAGGGCCGCAGGGGGCCGGCCCCCCACCCCCAGCAGGGCCGGTGCTCCAGGGGCTCTATGCAGGGCTGGCAGATACTTTGAAAAGGTGGTGTCACATCACCCTGTCTTCTAAAGGTGATTGGAGACTGTTAACACGGAGCTTTTTAGAGGTTTTGTTTTCACAGTTGACCTGATGGAAACCAGAGGTGGGGAGCCTTCCCCACTCCGTCACCTCCCTTCCGAGCAGATGTGTGTGTCCTGGAGGATGCTGGCCTTTGGGGAGGCAGGAGAGTCCCTAGTGTCCGGGCAGCATCCTCTCCAGCCTGCAGCCAAAGGGAGGTGTTTCGTGCACTCTCGGGCCTCCTGGCCTGGCGGGTCTGGAAGGCTTGGGGTTGCCCAGCAGGGTGGGCCTGGGCCGCCCCTCCAGCTCCGCCACCGCCTGCATCCGACTTTCTTCTTAAACTTTCAACTTGCTTTTTTAAAGTCACACTCCCCTCATCTTTTTTAGCAAGGGAAGAAGAATAATGGGTGTTATCTCTGCTGTCCTGTAACCAGCATTCAGAATAGAGGCAGGTTGAATTTTCTAGGGGGTGGGAGGGGAGAAGAATGGGCAAAATTATAAACCAAACTGGAAAGAATAATTATGCATTGGCCCTAAGTCTGAATTCTGGGGAGACCTGTGGAAACAGCAGATTGCCTTTACAGTGATACTATTGAATTCTGGGTCGGTGACCTTGGTGATGGCACCAAGGTCGCAGGGATGTGACCTGCAGTTCTGTGCTCACTCACAGTGACCGTGAAGGCACACATGTCCTCTCAAGGCTGGGCACTGAGTGTGGAAGCCAGCTGCCCTCTGCCACAAAGCTTGCCTCCCGCTTCCCTTCGGGCGTGGAGCCTGACACGCAGTAAGGCCACTTCCACTTGGGTGAGCGGCTCCCTTAGATCTTGTTTTTCTTCACACAACATGCTGCTCACCTGTGTGTGTGTGTGTGTGTGTGTGTGATTTGCTAATCCACTCATCCCTGAAGAGCTTAAAGAAAGAAGTTGAAGGGCACTACTGTGAAGCTACATTACCTGGAAAGTGCAAATTTAGATCTTTTACCATTTAATTAATAGTTCTTGCTTCCCAGCTAAGTTCCCTCCCCTTGAAATTGATACACAATATGTAAATTCTATACTGAGTCAGTAACCAGCTGTGAAGACTCCTGGGTGAATGGAGATTGAGACCATGTGTAGGTTTTAAATCTCAGTGACTTCCTTCTGATTTAACAAAGATTAGCTTGTGCATTTGAATACCAAGCCCTTTGAGAGCAATAAAAATTACACCATGAATGTTTGCTTTTTTTTTTTTTGGAGGGGTGGATCTTGCTTTTCATCCACTTCAGAGGGAAGAAGGGGAGGCTCCTTTAGTTTTTTTAAATAAATCTCAGAACAGTGCTTTTCTTCTTTCTTTTCCTTTAACCCCTTTGTTACTGATGTTCTCATTGTCCAAAATCAGGCTGAGTGTTGGGACGGTCCTCCTGGTCACCACCAGGGAGGATGCACTCCAGATTCAACACACGTGGCCCCAGGTCGGGTCGGGTGGGACCAGGAGGAATCCATGGCGTTGGCTGACCGCTCTGCCAGGGGAGGGGTTTGCTGAGCCTCTGGGGGTGTAGCTCTGTTGCCGCAGCAGCTTCCAGAGCCAGCCCCACTCCCGCTGGAAAGACGAAAGTCTCCAGGCCTTGGGTCCCTCCCACGGGTGCCCGATGAAGGCCGAGTTCTGAGTCCAGGCCGCTGGAGGGTGTATTTCTCAGCTCAGGCCCCGGCGGCCTGGACTCAGAACTCGGCATACGTGTCCTGGTGCCGCCTGGCAAGTGGAGTCTGGGTCCTGGGCCCTCCTTTCGTGTCCAGCCGTCCCTCTGGGGGGTCCAGGGGCTTCTAGGGTGCCTGCAGCACGTGGCCTTATGACAGGCGCCCCTCTCAAGGTCCTGTGACAGCCCTGGAGCAGGTGAGCAGACGCTGGGGAAAGGCTTACCTGCTCAGGGGAGACCACTGACAGGACTTTTAACCCCAAAGAAGTGACCCTGCTCATCAGCTCCTTGGTGACGGTGTGCTGGATGCATAGCCCTGTCTGAGCCACAGCCCCGCACTGAGCAGCAGAGTCAAGATTGAAGAGATGGTCTCTGTTTGAACTGCTCAGTAATGACTTGAATTAGCGACATGAGTAGTACTTGCTTGTAAAGGTGACGCAGGCGTGACTGCCTGTCAGGGCAGTTTGGAATCTCTGCCTTGTTTGCCCGGTCACCCCCGACCCCTGTGTGCGCCATGGCCTGAGCTCTTTCTCACTCTAACTCAGTTGCTGAGCACCGACGTCCACCTGCAGAAGAGTGGTGCACGCAGTTACGTACAGGCCAGGCGCTGTCTCCAAGCTGTCCACACCCGTGTGACCCCCGTTCCTGTCAGGTTTGAAGAACAAGTCCCTCTGCACGTTGCTTTGTCTCTGCCTGAGACACCTAGAGACAAGCCACGTAGAGTCTTCGGAGCCTGACTGATTTTCAGCTGAGCTGACTGACCCTTGTGTACCGTGCGCTGTGAGTTTCTCACCACAGCTGCATGCAGCCCTGGCATGCACCGTGGCATGCAGCCCTGGCACGCACCATGGCAGGCAGTGGTACCTTGTGGTTTCCCCTGGCAGTGTAACCAGGCTTAGGGGTTAAAACCATCAGCCCAACGTGCCCACCTGCTTCCCTCTCAAGACAGCATGTCCCCCCTCCACGTGCCTGCCCCTCTCTAACAAGTTATCTCCCAAGCAAAGGCAAGCCTCTCCCCAGTGCCCTTGGGGCCAGCCACACCCCTGACACCCTGGACTTGTCCTGGGCCATGAATGGTGCTGCAGGCAGGCAGACTTTCCTGTGGGTTCCACATCCTTGCATGTCAGGGCCAGGACACAAATACGCTGGGACCTTTTTTGGGTAGGTGATGTCACACTGCATTCTGCTTGATGCAGGGGTGGACATGCATGAGTTGAGTTCACCCCCAGCACTGGCCACTAGCTAATTCAGTGCAATAGAGGCATTCCCACAAACGTACAGGAAGGAAAGAAGAGCCCTCTGGGGAACCCAGGAACTCAGGGCAGTTGATTCCAGTCAGGCTGGCGGCAGCCGCACCCTCCTTTCAAAGACAATTGAATTGCTTTAAAATTTGAAGCTTTGTGATGACAAGTTCACTTGGAGTTTTCTTTTCCTATAAACTTTTCAGTTTCTTAACTTTTTGTTTGCAAAAGTATTTTGGACAGAAGTTGAACTGTGAATGAGATACTGAAATGCACTAAATTATGTTAAACTGGAGTTACTTGATGCCATGAAGAAATGCATCTGATCTGCTTGTATTTATTGTCTCAGAATTGTACATGGTGACAATCAAATGTTACTTGCCTACATACCAGGAAATTCAACTGGCTTCTGAATCATAACGATCATCAGCAAGTACTGTAACTGTAAATGAAAATCTCTCTCTTTGGAAAACAACACAAACCATCGACCAAAATGTGTGGGACAGATGTCAGCGTTCTTTTTCCATTATTGATCCTCTGCCGTACCTGACCGTTGGCCAGCTTCAAAGGGTGATAAATTGTATACAGGGTGCAAATGTATTATATGGATGCTTCCTTTTGTATACTTCGTTTTTACAATTTTGCTACAGTTTTGTGTAGTGGAGGAGAGTGGTATTTTTGGTCTATGGGAGCCTGTTGGGGGTGGGGGGTGGGGGTGGGAGCTAACTTCGACTCTAAACGCCTGTATCCCGCTAGAACTGGCTGCACTTGCCATGTGCTGCAAAGGTCGCTTTGTACTCGGATGTGCTCCAGCCTGCCTGAATGGCAGTATTTTCTAGATAGAATGCTGTGGGCATCATGCTTGTATATTAAAATTGCTGCTGTGAAAGAGAGGGATAAAATATCCACCCTATGAAACAGTGACTGCCTGCCTCCTCCTGTTCCTGTGCTGCTGGCCCACTGAGGGTTTTCCCTGGGCACTTCGTGGCCCTTGGTTCCCTGCCTGCAGGCACCCTGAGGCTTGGACTGTTTCTCGAGACCATCCTGTGATGACACTCTCTGAGCCTCCCCATCTTGTGAAAGTTTATTTTGGAAGGGAACTCAAGCAGAGCGATGGTCAGGCGAAAGCAAGGCAGAAAGATCAGCTGGTGCCTAAAGCATGCTCACTGACCCCTCTGCCTAAAAACCAGTCTGAAAAGCCATCTAGACAAAAGGGTTTCCAAAGTAGGCATGTATATATCAAAAACTATTTTTTTGTAAAAGCAAATTCACTCTGTGGAGAAAACCCAGGAGCCCTTCTTTATAAAGAAAAAAACTCTTGTCAGAACCAAGAGCTATTCCAGGGTCTGATTTGTCTGTCTTGTGAAAATAAATCGAGCTAAAAGACTCATGGTGTCACTTATGCTCTGGGCAAGGCCTCTGAAGACATGCCTCTCTGCTCTGGGGCCAGTGCCAGCAGTGGGCATCCGCCCTGAGACCTGGGAAAGCCAGGCTCCACTAGGCTCTCCTGACCCACACGTGTCTACCAATAACTTGGCTTTGCAAGTATATCCTGAACTCAGAGCATGTGTGGACCAGCACATGCCTACAGGCCCCCCATATACATGTGTACTGGTGTGCGCACACACACACACACAGGTACACACGTATCCCAGATAGCAAGGGGAGAGCTTGAGGTGGTCATGCAGGAACAGCCCCAGTAGGAAATGGGATGAAACCCTAAGCCTGCCCGGGGGCTCCCCTGCCCCGTCTCTCCTCCCTGCGTGGAGCCTGAGCGCAGCCTGGTCCGGGCAGCTGCACAGGTGCGGGTTTGAAAGTGCTCCCTAGAGGCTGAAACCTCAGAGGGGAGTTGGAAGTGTCCTGGGGTAGCTTGGAGGAAGGGGGCGAGGACGGGCTGTCTCCGGGCTCCAGCTCCACCGACTGGCAGGGTTTTCCACTTATAGGCGCCAGACCTCCTGCCAGGGCCTGGAGACTTAGAGGGACTCTGGGTGCTGGGGGTCTGAGAGCCCCGGGGAGGGGAACGCTGTCTGGGAAGGCACAGCACACCTGCCCTGAGGGCTCTCCCCCTCCCCCGGAGCGTGGGTCACCGCTCAGGACTGAGGGCTTCCCCCCTCCCCCGCGGTCTGGGTCACCACTCAGGACTGAGGGCTCTCCCCCTCCCCCGGGGTGTGGGTCACCGCTCAGGACTGAGGGCTTCCCCCCTCCCCCGGGGTCTGGGTCACCGCTCAGGACTGAGGGCTCTCCCCCTCCCCCGGGGTGTGGGTCACCGCTCAGGACTGAGGGCGTTCCTCCTCCCCCGGGATCTGGGTCACCGCTCAGGACTAGGAAGCTCTGGATCATAGCCCCCTCAGACTGTGCTAAGATGTTACCACTTACTGGTAAAGGACATCAGTGACATCTCTGATTAAACGGTCGGTCCCTCCTGCCCAGGACTAAGTAAGAAAACCTGACCTACTGGGCCAACCCACGGCCATGGATGTGCCGTCAACCCTATGAATGGCAAGGGGGGAGCTGCCGCCTCAGGCCCCTGCCTTCTGGATGCCACACGGAGCTGTGCAACTGTCTCAGGATGGCCCTTCAGTGCCCAAAGCCAGCCGGGCAGGTGGGAGTTGTCGGCTCCTCCTCCTGCTCAACCCCTTTTCTGTGGCTTCCAACCAGAACAGAGGCTG
Organism: Cephalophus harveyi; assembly: GCA_006410635.1. NCBI lineage: Eukaryota > Metazoa > Chordata > Mammalia > Artiodactyla > Bovidae > Cephalophus > Cephalophus harveyi. The sequence continues at coordinate 576,071 of SJYT01059192.1, forward strand.
AGACCAACCTGCCTTTTGCCCCTCTTCAGTGAGAGACTTGGTGCAGAGGGAGGTGGGTGCTGTGCGCCCTAGTAAGGCTCAAGGTCTGGGGGAGTGTGCCCCGCACGGAGCTGCTCCTGGGTCAGGGGGTTGGAGAGACGCCCACCTTCCGGTGTGGGAGGTACGTAGTCCAGACACCCCTCCTCGGCCTCGCTGGCCTGTCTCCTGGGGACAGCCCAGCACATCTGTGGTGTCCTCGGCACAAGGGTGAGCACTCACTGTGCTGAGTCGGGACCGCTGCGAGCAATGCGCTGGCGAGAACTGTTTCTTCCTGGCAGCTCAGTTTCCTGCACACCCGAGGATCTGATAAGCGCTGGGTTGCTGCAGGTGGGAGGTGAAGGCACACGTATGCACCTTCCTGCCAGGCCACGCGGCAGATGGGCCGCAGAGCCCAGCGTGGCTGCTGAAGCTGAGCTGCCCCTTGCGGTATTCCCGTGTCCTGTCCCCAGTGAGGGGAAACTCATTTTACTATTCTGAATGCTGCTACCGCTTTGACTTTTTTTTTTTCCTGCACTGGCTGGTGGGATCTTAGTTCCCGAGCTTGGATTGAACCCAGGCCATCGGCTGTGAGAGCTCAGAGTCCTGACAGCTGGGTCTGTTGTGACAACCATGTCAGCATGTGGAATCTCCTGAGGAGACTCCCAGAAGACTCCTCCCACTGGTAGATGCAAGTGACCCACGAGGCATCACTGCTTGTCCTTCATCCCAGAATGAGCACCCAGAATACCCAGGCGGGCACTGGAGAGCAGTCTGAAGATCGAAGGACTCCATCCCTCTGGACAGCAGCCCGCAGAGCGGATGCCTCTCGGCGGGACAGCCAGGTCTCCAGAGATAGGGGAGGTGGGGAACTGGGAGGTGGACCTGGGGTCTCAGCCAGGTTCTCCAGGCCTGCGGAGCTCAGCTGGCCACCCCTCCCCATGCCCACCAGCGCCCCGAGAATCACGAGAGCTGACCTTGCACTGGGTACACCTGCCGAGCCCCATGCTGTCAGCTCCCTCCCAGAGGGAGAGACAGAGGCTGGCTCACCCAGTCAGGAAGGGTAAATAAGTGCTGGTCACCTGTCAAAGACAGGTTTTCCTGCTGTAGGAGGGAGGAGAGCCAGGGAGGCTTGAGCCCTAATCCCCGTGCCAAGGCAGGGGCTCTGGAAGGCTGGGTGCCCTGAAGGAAGGGCACAGGGCAGGCGTGCAGGCTGTGGCCAGGCCACCAGGGTGAGCTAACTGGACATGCCAAGGCCCCCCGAAGACAGGAAGTGGTGTGTACATTGGAGCGAGGGGCTCAGAGGTATCAACTAAAAAAGTTACAGCTTAAAAATTTAGAGTTACATTTTATTTATGGGAATGTTTAGGGCTTCAGGCCTGGGAGACAGGTCTAAAGTAGTCCCAAGAAACTGCTCCAAGGAAGCACAGGAAAGAGTCAGATTATACAGAAGCTTGCAACAAAGGGGGGCAGGCAATCCGAATATAAGTGGTCAAACAAGAGATGACAACGGTGAACGTCGACATTCTAGGAATCAGCGAACTAAAATGGACTGGAATGGGTGAATTTAACTCAGATGACTATTATATCTACTACTGCGGGCAGGAATCCCTCAGAAGAAATGGAGTAGCCATCATGGTCAACAAAAGAGTCCGAAATGCAGTACTTGGATGCAATCTCAAAAATGACAGAATGATCTCTGTTTGTCTCCAAGGCAAACCATTCAATATCACAGTTATCCAAGTCTATGCCCCAACCAGTAATGCTGAAGAAGCTGAAGT
>SJYT01059192.1:579482-602950 GCA_006410635.1 Cephalophus harveyi
GGGGAGCCTGGTGGGCTGCCGTCTATGGGGTCGCACAGAGTTGGACACAACTGAAGCAACTTAGCAGCAGCAGCAGCAGCAGGCTTACTGAAATCATGTGTTTCTTATATACTTCATCTATCTGGGACCAGCATTCTGTTTGATTTTATTACTTCCTTAGCTCCTTCTTCATGCTTCCCTGATGGCTCAGACATAAGAGTCTGCTTGTAATGCAGGAGATCCAGCTTCCACCCTTGGTCCAGGAAGATCCCCTGGAGGAGAAAATGGCAACCCACTACAGTATTCTTGGCTGAAGAATCCCATGGACAGAGAAGCCTGGTTCATCACTATGAACAAAGAATCAGACACAACTTAATGGAACAACTTAGTTTCTGGTTCACCAGTTGGTTCACTGAAAGAAGGGGGTGGCAGCTGACAGCTGCTGGATCGCAGGCATTTTCCTCTCATTTGGGCATCCTCTGGGCTCAGTAATTCACATCTGGAGGCCTGAAGTCACTGATGGCTGTGACATCCTTATTTACTGATATGACAGCGAAATAGTTCATTTCACAGTGGTGGGCACTGACCTCCCTGGGTACAGGGCAGGGAGAATGGAGAGGCTCACTGAAATTTGCTCCCTGGTCCTTTGGGCAGAGGAGGTTTACATTTAAGGGCGGAGGAGGATTTGCCTAAGCAAACTGCTCTGAGGGGGCTCCAGGAGTCACCTGTCTAGCACCAGGTGGAGCTGGAACTGGCAGGACATTCTCCTGGCAGAGCCAAGCATTTTAAGGTGGGATTGTTGCCCTTCCTTGGTAGTTCAGATGACAGAGCATCTGCCTGCAATGTGGGAGACACAGGTTCGATCCCTGGGTCAGGAAGATCCCTGAGTCAGGAAGAGCCTCTGGAGAAGGAATTGGCAACCCTCTCCAGTATTCTTGCCTGGAAAATCCCATAGACGGTGGAGCCTGGCAGGCTACAATCAATGGGGTCTCAAAGAGTCGGACATGACTGAACGACCAACACTTTCAACTTTGTCCCAGGGCAGGGTCCTGAGCTGTCAGCAGCTGCCAGAATCAGATCAGTCTCAGTGAAAGGTCTGGACGAAAGGAATTGGCAACCCTCTCCAGTATTCTTGCCTGGAAAATCCCATAGACAGTGGAGCCTGGCAGGCTACAATCAATGGGGTCTCAAAGAGTCGGACATGACTGAACGACCAACACTTTCAACTTTGTCCCAGGGCAGGGTCCTGAGCTGTCAGCAGCTGCCAGAATCAGATCAGTCTCAGTGAAAGGTCTGGACGGTTCTCAGCACCCTGCAGAAAGGGGACAAGGGACAACCTCCCTGCCCGCATCCCCTGGCCACGATGCTGGCTCTCCCCTGGTGTGGCCTGGAGGAGCATGGAGTTTCTGCAGCAAGGGTCATGAGAATTGGAGAGCAAAGGAAAGCCAACCTGCACAGAAGCTGCTGGAAGGAACTTGGGAAGGTCAAGGCCGAATGGTGGGGGACGGGAAATTTCCAAGGGGATTCCTGTGGTGACACTGGAAGTCTCCAGGCAGCACTTGATCAGAACCGGCACTCGCCCTTGGGTTCTTCACTCTGAGGCCTGAAGGCAATGGGGGTGGGTGGTGAGGGAGCGATGGGGTTGTTTGGAAAGGAAGTCCCAAGATGAACTCTTCAAAGGAAAAAGAGCTGAAGTGAAAACATAGCACCACCAACAAAGCAACCGTCAACCAGAAAGTGTACAACGTGAGAGCTGAGAGTGGAGTTTCACTTGGGGCCACATGAGGACTGAGGCCCGGGAGACAGCACCTCAGAGAGCTCTGAGACACTGCTCCAAAGAGGCAGCAGCAAAGGTCAACAGAAGGAGGGAGCGAGGAAGGTCAGTATGTAAGACTGTGGGGAAGGGAGAGTTCAGTGCAATCAAGCACTTACTTTACAAAAGGGCCTCTGCTAGTCACCAGGAGCCGATGTCACCAAGAAGGGATTTGGTGCTTTTCTAGATATGAAGAGATGGAAAGATTGGGATAGTTAGGGGAAGCACACTGGCTGAAACTGCCCACCCTGGCCAGACACCATAGTAACCATTTGTATGAGTTATTTTATGACTGGAAGTGCTAGTAAGGAACACGGAACTAACAAGCTACCGCTAACCAGAAGAGTCATCTCTTTTTGCCTTTTCATTCTGTTTATGCGGTTCTCAAGGCAAGAATACTGAAGTGACTTGCCATTCCCTTCTCCCTTAGATGGAAGTTTGTAACATTGTATACGAGGTGGTGATCAAAACCATCCCCAAGAAAAAGAAATACAAAAAGGCAAAATGGTTGTCTGAGAAGGCCTTACAAATAGCTGAGAAAAGAAAAGAAGCTAAAGACAAAGGAGAGAAGGAAAGATATACCCATCTGAATGCAGAGTTCCAGAGAATAGCAAGGAGAGATAAGACAGTCTTCCTAAATAAGTGATGAATGCAAAGAAATAGAGGGAAAAAATAGAATGGAAAAGACTAGAGATCCTCTCCAATAAAATTAGAGGTACCAAGGGAACATTTCATGCAAAGATGGGCACAATAAAGGACAGAAATGGAATGAACCTAACAGAAGCAGAAGATATTAAGAAGAGGTGGCAAGAATACACAGAAGAACTATACAAAAAAGATCTTATGACCCAAATAACCATTATGGTGTGATCACTTACCTAGAGTCAGACATCCTGAAATGCGAAGTTAAGTGGCCCTTAGAAAGCATCACTATGAACAAAGCTAGTGGAGGTGATAGAATTCCAGCTGACCTATTTCAAATCCTAAAAGATTTTGCTGTGAGACTGCTGCAGCAAATCAATATGCCAGCAAATTTGGAAAACTCAGCAGTGGCCACAGGACTGGAAAAGGTCAGTTTTCATTCCAATCCCAAAGAAAGGTAATACCGAAGAATGTTCAAAGTACAGCGGAGTTGCACTCATCTCACATGCTAGCAAAGTAATGCTAAAAATTCTCCAAGCCAGGCTTCAACAGTACGTGAACTGTGAACTTCCAGATGTACAAGCTGCGTTGAGAAAAGGCAAAGAAACCAGAGATCAAATTGCCAACATCTACTGGATCATCAAAAAAGTAAGAGAGTTCCAAAAAAACATCTACTTCTGTTTCACTGACTACACTAAAGCCTTTGCCTGTGTGTATCACCACAAACTGGAAAATTCTTCCAGACATGGGAATACCAGACCACCTTACCTGCCTCCTGAGAAACCTGCATGCAGGTCAAGAAGCAATAGTTAGTACCAGACATGGAACAATGGACTGGTTCCAAATTGGGAAAGGAGTACATCAAGGATGTATATTGTCACCCTGCTTATTTAACTTTTATGCAGAGTATATCATGCAAAATGCCAAGCTGGATGAAGCACAAGCTGGAATCAAGATTGCAGGGAGAAATATCCATAACCTAACCAGATAAGGACTAATGCTGAAGCTCCAATACTTTGGCCACCTGATGTGAAGAGTCGACTCATCAGAAAGGACCCTGAAGCTGGGAAAGATTGAAGGCAGGAGGAGAAGGGGACGACAGAGGATGAGGCGGTTGGATGGCATCACCAACTCGATGGACATGAGTTTGAGCAAGCTCTGGGAGTTGGTGAGGGACAGGAAGTCTGGTGTGCTGCAGTTCTTGGGGTTGCAGAGTCAGACACGACTGAGTGACTGAACTGAACTGGCCATTTCCAATATTGATTCTTCCTGTGTGGAACATCCCATTCCTCCTCTCATATAATCCTTTTTCGTGTCTTGCAATAAAGTTTTATGATTTTTTTCCTTATAGATTATACATATCTGCTCATAAGTACCAGCCACCCATTCTGAGCTTAGATCCTTCTGTGTGTGCGTTAAATCAAGCTAATCCTAACACTAACCCTACTTTGATTTTTCCAAACCTCTATCAGTTCAGTTCAGTCACTCAGTCGTGTCCGACTCTTTGTGACCCCATGAACTGCAGCATGCCAAACCTCCCTGTCCATCACCAACTGCCGGAGTCCACCCAAACCCACCTCCATTGTGTCAGTGATACCATCCAACCATCTCATCCTCTGTCATCCTCTTCTCCTCCCGCCCTCGATCTTTCCCAGCATCAGGGTCTTCTCAAATGAGTCAGCTCTCCCATCAGGTGGCCAAATTATTGGCGTTTCAGCTTCAACCAACATCAGTCCTTCCAATGAACACCCAGAACTGATCTCCTTTAGGATGGACTGGTTGGATCTCCTTGCAGTCCAAGGAACTCTCAAGAGTCTTCTCCAACACCACAGTTCAAAAGCATCAATTCTTTGGTGCTCAGCTTTCTTTATAGTCCAACTCTCACATACATGACTACTGGAAAAACCATAGCCTTGACTAGACAGACCAAACCTCTATATCCTTAGTTATTTCTATCTGCTCAAACTACCATAGAATTGTGCTTATTTCATGTGCTAACAAGGTAATGCTCAAAATCCTTCAATCTAGGCTTCAGCCATACACCAACTGAGAATGTTTCCTATTTTTATTAGTAAAGATGTGTTTGAGCCGAGTTATAATGATTTAAAATTCAGGATCTGAAACTGCAGTTACTTTGTACCAACCTAATAGTTCCCTGTGCTATATTGTAGGACCTTGTTAATCTGTAATCTGTTCTCTGTATAATAGTATCATCTACTAACTTCAAACTCCAGTCCATCTCTCCCCTACTCCCCAACCCTTGGCCACCACAAGTCTGTTCTCTGTATCTGTGAGTCTGTTTCTGTTTCAAAGATAAGTCCATTTGTGCTGTGTTTTATTTTATTTTAAATATCTATTGGCTGCATTGATTTGGCTGCTTCAGTGGGTTGCTTCATGCCGGACCTTTTGTTGAGGGCTCCTTGATTCTGTCACAGAGATTTAGCTGCTCTTCAGCATGTGGGATCTTCGTTCCCCAACCAGGGATCAAATCCCTGTCCCCTGCATTGCAAGGCAGATTCTTAACCACTGGACCACCAGGAAAGTACCCCACTTGTGTCATATTTTAGATTTCACCTATATTCCCAGGCCATAGCACTGGTCATAGCAAACACCCTCTTCCAACAACACAAGAGAAGACTCTACACATGGACATCACCAGATGGTCAACACTGAAATCAGATTGATTATATTCTTTGCAGCCAAAGACGGAGAAGCTCTATACAGTCAGCAAAAACAAGACCAGGAGCTGACTGTGGCTCAGATCATGAACTTCTTATTACCAAATTCAGACTCAAATTGAAGAAAGTAGGGAAAACCATTAGACCATACAGGTATGACCTAAATCAAATCCCTTATGATTATACAGTGGAAGTGAGAAATAGATTTAAGCGACTAGATCTGATAGAGTGCCTGATGAACTATGGACGGAGGTTCATGACATTGTACAGGAGACAGGGATCAAGACCATCCCCATGGAAAAGAAATGCAAAAAAGCAAAATGGCTGTCTGGGGAGGCCTTACAAATAGCTGTGAAAAGAAGAGAGGCGAAAAGCAAAGGAGAAAAGGAAAGATATAAGCACCTGAATGCAGAGTTCCAAAGAATAGCAAGAAGAGATAAGAAAGCCTTCTTCAGTGATCAATGCAAAGAAATAGAGGAAAACAACAGAATGGGAAAGACTAGAGATCTCTTCAAGAAAATTAGAGATACCAAGGGAACATTTCATGCAAGGATGGGCTCGATAAAGGACAGAAATGGTATGGACCTAACAGAAGCAGAAGATATTAAGAAGAGGTGGCAAGAATACACAGAAGAACTGTACAAAAAAGATCTTCACGACCCAGATAATCATGATGATGTGATCACTCATCTAGAGCCAGACATCTTGGAATGTGAAGTCAAGTGGGCCTTAGAAAGCATCACTACGAACAAAGCTAGTGGAGGTGATGGAATTCCAGTTGAGCTGTTTCAAATCCTGAAAGATGATGCTGTGAAAGTGCTNTAAAGAATCCACCTGCCAGTACAGAAGACATAGGAGACATAGGTTTGATCCCTGGATCAGGAAGATTCCCCTGGAGGAGGAAGTGGCAACCTGCTCCAGTATTCTTTCCTGGAGAATCACATGGACAGAGCAGCCTATGGTCTACACTCCATGAGGTCGCAAAGATCTGGACGTGACTGAAGCGACTCAGCGTGCACATTAGTGATATCAGATGATATTCGTCCTTCTCCTTCTGACTTACTTGGTATGATAGTCTCTAGATTCAGCCATGTGGCTGTAAATGGCACTGTTTCATTCTTTTTGATGGCTGAGTAATATTCCATTGTTTATATGTACCACATCTTAATCTATTCATCTGTTGGTGAACATTTAAGATGCTTCCATCAACATCCTTTCTTAACATAATAACCCCTGAGATCATGGACATTTTTCACTTTCCTTCCTACAGTGCATGTGCCTAGGGCAGTGTTCACATCTGTGTCCCCCACTCCCGACCACCCCCAAATATTTCCCAGCACCTGCAATTCTTTCTCATTTTTATCCCCAATGTCACTATTGCTATTTTCACAGAGAGTTCCTGTTTGCCTGGATTCCCCATGTCCGAACTTCTGGGTTGATAGCTGTCTTCCATCTTAGAAGCCCCCTGCTAAGCTCATTGTTCTCAGAACAAACCTTTGGGAACTTCCTCGAGTGGGTCTGTTGGTGGTAAACAACTTTAGCTTTTCTGCAAATGTCTTTGTCTTGTCCTGGTTTTGAAATGAAGTTTGGCTGTGTGACTAGTTACAAGCCATCATTGCTTTCTCTCAGTATTTTCAGAGAATTTCCACTCCTCTTGCTCAGAGGTCTGTGGACAGGATCTCATGCCTGGTTGCGAATTCGTCCTTTCTCTCTGCCTGTTCAGAAATCCTTCCTCTTCTTTGTCTTCGCTGTCTGCAGCCACACGAGAATGTCTGAGCATCAATTTATTTTTATCTGGCTTGAGGTCTGATTTGCCCCCTGCCTCTGAGAATACAGTCTTTCATCAATTCTAGCAATTGCTCAGCCATCATTGTGCCTCACATTGTGTCTTTGCCCTGTTCCTTCCTGTGTTCCCTCTATAACTCCAGCCAGGTGTGTGCTGTGCCTGCCTTTCCATCCCCAGGCCTCAGACCCTCTTTCCTGTGCCCCACCTCTGTGTCTCTCTGCACGGCATTATGGGCAATTCTGTCATCTGCCAGTTGACACATTCTGTCAGCAGCCACATCTAATCTGCCCCCTAAACTGTCCATTAAGTCTGTTTTTAATTGTTTGTCTATTCATTTTTGGTTGCACTGGGTCTTCAGTGCTGCATGCGTGTTTTCTCTGGTTGTGGTGAGCAAGGGCTGCTCATTGCAGTGGCTTCTCTTGTTGCTGAGCACAGGCTCTAGAGTGGGCTTCAGTAGCTGTGGCACATGAGCTTTTTGCTCCATGGCATGTGGGATCTTCCTGGACCAGGGATTGAACTGGTGCCCCCTGCATTGGCAGACCAGTTCTTAACCACTGGACCACCAGGGAAGTGTGCCCATCCACTGAGTCTTAATCTTAAATTTTACATTTTTATCACTATGTTTTTAAAAAGCACATCCCTCCTCTTTTCCACATAGTATCATGTTCCTGCACCATACTTTTGATCCCCTTTCAGTACTTGAAACATTCTGGATGCACAAAACCATGAATGGCTAAGCCCCAAAGAGTCTTCAGTCCTGGAAATACTCCTCCTCACCCAGCACAGTTAGGGCCAAGTAGCTCTCCAGGGAGGTACCTCCTTTCTTGGATTACGAGGCCATTGGCATGAGGGGCGCAAAGTGGCCGGAGGTGTCCACAGCTTTATTTCTGTGCAGAACTTAGTGTATACCCTGTGGAGCATCCCCTACATTTCCCCCAAACCAGAGTTGCCAGTCCAACAGGATCTAAGTTTGCAGGCATGAGAAGCACAGATTTTGCAGGTGGATCCTGGAGTTAATGGGGAGAGGAGCCAACTCCACCCTTCCCCATGGGGAGTCTGATTATGAGGGGATATTACTATACATTCGCTGTTGGCTAAATACATAGACAGTGTCCTGGAGCTAACACCCACCCCCGAGGACACTGAGCCTTGGCCCCACTTGGTTTGTGAGGCTGGGCTTCCAGCAGCGTGGGGAACCAGTGACAGAGAGGTGGTCTCTGTGGCCACAGCTCTTCTGCTACGACGTGAGTCCCCGGTCTGAAGCTGTGATGGGTGAGGTCTCCTGAGCATGGACTGGGCGCTGCAAGGACCCTTGGAGAGTAGTGTGGGCTCAGGTCCTGGGGTCCAGGGAGCAAGCCCTGGGCTGGAGCTGACATCACCTCTGGTGGTGATGACTCGCTGCCCCCTCCAGTGAGGATGGGGGTCTCCTCTCACCAGTCTGCCCCCAGCTGGCTGGTTGAGCTCCTTGAGAAAGGAACCCTTGTCACGGACTCAGCAGCACAGCCTTCTGCGGGCAGCTTGGACGTTCGGCCACGTCACCCTTGGAGAGCTGGAGTGGGAGTTGCCTTGCAGTGGCCGGGGGGTGAGGTGCTGACACCTGCCCCTGGGCCATCTGGCCCCCTGTTGTCCTCTGTGCGGATGCTCTCTGTGGACGGAGGTGGGATACAAAGATGCACACACTTTGGGCCACCCACTTAGACCCATCCATGTTCCCTAAGGCAGCCTACCAAGGCCTTCCCCCCAGACCTTCTGGTTCTGGTTCCAATCTGGTGCTCCCAGGCCATTTGCCGCTGCCCAGAAGTCCTCTAGGGGCATGCCCTCAAGCCACCTCTCCCTCCATCCAAAGGCAGGGCATCGTAACCTCTGTAATCTCTGCTCACTGGCCCTCGGGGCCACTGTGTGGGCTGGGGTGCAGCCGTGTGTGTGCTCCTTTGCACTATCATGTAGGCTGAACCACTCATGAATCGGATCGAGGCTGCCCCCCTAGTAGCGTCTTGGGACTTAGGGGAAACCCCTAAGTGGCCCAGATGAGACTGAGGGGGAGGTGTCAGGGTGACAGTGGTGACAGGAAGGTCTGGACCACAGTCTGGGTAACTTCCTCGTCCCTGGGCTTGAACCCAAATGTACCATTTCCATCCCGGGACAGCGGCTGTTGCACCTGCCCAATCTTATGACAGCCGTTTGCGAGCCCCTAGCTCGGGAGGGGCAGTTCCAGTCACACCTGACGTTGGTGCTGAGTCCTCAGGACCTGCCAGGACCCAGAAACTGGAACAGTGTCCAGCTCCCTTAGCCAGAAGGACTGGCATCACACTACAACCCAGGGGGGCCCTTCCTGCTACCCCCAGGGAGCCCGGCTTGGCGTCCGCATCCTGGACCACGGCACTGGCCGTGGAGAGTGGCTGCTGGAGCGCCTGTGCAGTGGCGGTGCCCCGCTGGTGCCCACCCTCTGCTTAGCGGAGAGCGGGGGACTTCTGGCCTTCCTAGGACACTGGTCAGACGGAGGACTCTCCGACCACACAGGGGCATCTGCTGCAAGTCTCCGCCCCCTGGGCCTCCCACCCCTCCTTCACACCCTAGGCAGGCAGTGCCGGCATCTCCATGGGCTACAGGGAGTCACTGTGGCCATGCCCCCCCGGCTGGCCCCTTTACAGTTCATTAGGGTCACCCAGACACCCGCCCAGCGCATTAGGGATCCTGAGTCTGGGGCACAGAGCCCAGGCTCACACCCTCTTCCTCGCCCGGCCTTACACTCTGCACCACCATCTGCCCCCTACCATCCAGTCCCCCAAAGACCGTGCCTTCCTAGGAGCCAGTCATGCTAAGTCGCTTCAGTCATATCTGATTCTATGCAACTCTACCTCAGGATCTTAGTCCCCAGGCTCCTCTGTCCATGGGATTCTCCAGGCAAGAATACTGGAGTGGGTTATGCCCTCCTCCAGGGGATCTTCCCCACCCAGGGATCTGACCTGTATCTCTTACATCTCCTGCATTGCCAGGCGGGTTCTTTACCACTAGCACCACCTGGGAAGCCCCCTTAGGAGCCAGACCCTGCACTAAAGTGAACAGAGCCCACGTTCCTTTGCTCAGGCTATGCTCAGGCCTGGCTCTCTCCTGTTCTGGAATGAAGGACTGGTGTCACCTGTGACACCTGACCCAGGTGGGGCCCCTGTAGGTCTCCAGGGAAAAGCGTGAGGGAGGCTGCTCTGCTGGCCCAGAGCTGGGGGGAGTTAGCTCAAAGTTTGCAGGCTGGTCTAGTAAGATTTTCCCTCCCAGGTCTCAGGGTCCATCCCCACCCCGTGCCTAGTCTTCAGCACAGCAGACTTGTCACGTGGCCCGGTCCATGGCCAGAATGCCTGTGGCTCTGCCTCCTTTGTGCGACTGGCCATCCCCGTGAGCCTGAGACTGTCCTGAAAGTCCCATGGCCTCGGACACAAGCCCTTTTGTCTCCCAGAGTTAGTCACCTGCTTATGGTCAGATCCTGGGTCCAGTTCAGAACAGGCGATTACCGGTGACTGAGACCCTTGCTGAGGGCACAGGTCGGGGTACTGGAACCGTGGTCATTTAAATCCGGGAACTATGTCATAACTAATACTAGGTTCAGTCAAGGGGAATTGAGGACCCCAGGAGTAAGCAATAGGTGGTTTCAGTTACTTCAAAAATGCAGAATTAAGAATGAACAAATGTAGTAATATATAGTGGAGCCATATGTAACTTTCTTCTGTATTTTCCAAGTCTCCTATAAGTGTGTTATCATACTTTCATAATTTAAAACATAAAGAAGAAAGAGGAAAAAAAAGAATTAACAAATGTACAGGAAGCAAGACTAGTAAGTTGAAGGACTGAGGCTGAATTCATCTGGGGTATTCAACCTGCCCAGCGCTCCTCTCAGACTTTCCAGCGAAGATTGAGGGGTCATCTGGGGACACAGCCTGAGCAAGGATGAGCACAGTGGCCAGCTCTTGGTGGGCACACCGGGACCCTGCCTGCAGGCTTTCATGGGTGGAGGGGTCACCACCTCCTGCAGCCACCCCAGGGCCTTCCTGCCGCCCGGCTGGAGCCTCTGTGGCCACACAACTCACTTAGAGAGTGGCCTAGACTAATGGCCACTTAAAAATGTATGACCTTGGCTCCGGCCAGGTCCTGGGTAGCATTGGGAAGATTGATCCTGAGTCTCTCCTGCAGAGTCCCGGGGCCCTGGAATCAGCATCAGCTTCACCTCCCACCTACCTTCCCTTTGCCCCCCACTCACCCCTCCTGGCGCAAATACTGATGCCCTGAGCTTTGTCACCAGCTTCTCTTGTCTCATGGTTCTCTGCCCAGGAGTTTCAGAGACTGCACATGTTCACGGCACCAGGACGGACCTGAGGCTGCGAGGGCTGAGGCTGCTGAGTGGCCCATTTCCCACGCAAAGGCACCAGAGGATCAATAACCCCCGTGGGTGGGTTTCCCGTCCCCCATCCCCCACGGCTCCCAGTGTCTCCCAGCCTTGCTCAGGCTGCAGGATCTGGTTCTGTCGACCCAGCAAGGCACTAGATTACGGATTTGGGCCTTAGCTCCTCGGCCAGGAGGGAGGCTCCTCCCAGGAAGTGCTGTCTCTGCCTTCAGATCCGAAGGCCCCTCTGATCTGAGTCCAGGCTCTCTTGCAGGACTTTGCAGTGACCAGCATGGCCCGGAGTGCCCTTATGCCACCTCGGGGCACCAGTGAGCCAGGCCCTGCACTCAAGCCCAGTGGGTGGCACTTTGTCTGAGTACTTAGTCATCCCACGCCAGGGTCTGTGACTCATGGCATTAGCTGCAAGTGGTCAGGACCCTGCTAACAATGCCCTAAACCAGAGTCAGTTGTTTACCCATGCCGAAATAGAGCCAGGTCCGTGCTGACCCACTCTGCAGCTTGACGAGGTCAGCGCCGGTATGCTGTCTGTGCAGCCAGCCCAGGCTGGAGGGTGGCTGGGTCTGAGCACGCCTGGCCTGGAAGCATCCACGGCAGAGGCCGTGACAGGCCCTGGGGTGTCAGTTGGCTGTCTTTGCAATGTGCATGGCCTCCCAGCACCTGTGTTCTCAGGACGGCTGTCCCGAGGGAGCTTTAAGAGCACAGTGGCCCAGGGCTGAACCTCCACTCGTGGAAGTGCTGCTGCTGCTAAGTCGCTTTAGTCATGTCCGACTCTGTGCGACTCTATAGATGGCAGCCCGCCAGGCTCCTCTGTCCCTTGGATTTTCCAGGCAAGAATACCGGAGTGGGTTGCCATTTCCTTCTCCAATGCATGCGTGCATGCTAAGTCACTTCAGTCGTGTCCGACTCTGTGCGCCCCTATGGACAGCAGCCCTCCAGGCTCCTCTGTCCACAGGAAGTGAGCCCTGAGCAAACTGGCTGGCGAGGAATTTGGAGACAGAGGGGCCCGTTGGCCCAGGACCCTCCAGGAAGTTACAGCAGTTAGTGGCCGCTGCTGGAGAAAGGCTGGTGTGCAGCAGTTGCTGTGGTTTCTGTTTCCTTATTTGGTCATCAATTTCTGGTGCATGCGTGCTAAGTTGCTTCAGTCGTTTCCGACTCTTTGTGACCCCATGGACTGTGGCCTGCCAGGCTCCTCTGTCCGTGGGATTTCCCAGGCGAGAATACTGGTGTGGCTGGCCATTTTCTCCTTCAGGGGATCTTCCCAACCCAGGGATCAGCCTCACGTCTCAACATCTCCTGCATTGGCAGGCAGGTTCTTTACCACTAGGGCCACCTGGGAAGCCAATCAACTTCTGGCATTATTGCATTAGGATCAGAAAATCTCGTCTTCTCCTATAGTTTGGAAGTTATTGAAACTCTCTGTGGCTCAGCTGTCAATGTCTAAGAATGCTCCAGGGCCACGTGGAGAGGCAGTGCTGTCCCTGAGATGGCACCGGCAACGTCTCCCTCATTTCCACCTTCTGGTCATCTTGCTGTGCTGTGTGTACAGTTTCTTCAGTGCTGGTTCTGCTGTGGACGCAGAGGAGAGTAAAGGCCCCTCTTACCAAAGGGCCAGCTTTCTCTCTGTGTCTTCTGGCGCAAGGATGTGTCTCAAACCATGTCCATTCCTTTCCTCCACTGACAGAGTCCAGCTCCAGCAGCCAGGGGTTCAACCTGATGGGGTGGGCCGTGTCGGCGAGAGAAACTGAGGCAGCCTCTCAGTTTTCTTGGACTGCCTGTTTATTTCAAGATTATGATTCCTTTTATACTTTTACAAAAGCATTAGGTCAGAGGTTTGATATTTTTAGTTCCCATTGACCCAGGTTTATTTTTCCTCCAAAAATCATTGCTGCCCCTCAAAAGGAGTTCCTTCCTCAGCGATTCTCTTATCTACTTCTTCTCATGTGTCCTTGTGATACTGTAACTCATGCTAATGTCTGGGCTGCATACCACAGTCCTCAGTTTATTTCTTATCTTTCTAAGTCCTGTTTGCCCCTAGTATCCTAAGTTCACTATTTCTTAGAAGGGGCTTCTAGCTAATAATATCTCTAAAGTCCCTAATTTGTATAAGCAGAAGGCTTTCTTATCTCTTCTTGCTATTCTCTGGAACTCTGCATTCAGATGCTTATATCTTTCCTTTTCTCCTTTGCTTTTCACCTCTCTTCTTTTCACAGCTATTTGTAAGGCCTCCCCAGACAGCCATTTTGCTTTTTTGCATTTCTTTTCCATGGGGATGGTCTTGATCCCTGTCTCCCGTACAATGTCANCCTTTTCTCCTTTGCTTTTCACCTCTCTTCTTTTCACAGCTATTTGTAAGGCTTCCTCAGATAGCCATTTTGCTTTTTTGCATTTCTTTTCCATGGGGATGGTCTTGATCCCTGTCTCCTGTACAATGTCATGAACCTCATTCCATAGTTCATCAGGTACTCTAAATGCTAAACTAGGAAGTCAAGAAATACCTGGAGTAATCTCCATTGCTTCCCTGAAAGTAAGTTCATCAGTACCCTCTTTATAGATTCCACATATATGCATTAATATATGATATTTGTTTTTCTCTTTCTGACTTTCTTCACTCTCTATGATAGGCTCTAGGCTCATCCACCTCATTAGAACTGACTCAACTGCCTTCCTTTTTATGGTTGAGTAATATTCCATTGCATATATGTACTATAGTTCTTTATCCATTCACCTGTTGATGGACATCTAGGTTGTTTCCCTTGTTCTGGTTTTATAAACAGTGCTGCAATAAACACTGGGGTACATGTGTCTTTTTCAGTTATGGTTTCCTAAGGGAATATACCCAGTAGTGGGATTGTTGGGTCATAGTTTTGCTCCTAGTTTGTTTTAAGGAATCTACATCCTTTTTTTGTGGAAAGATGCCCAGCATCATTAATTATTGGGAAATGCAAATTAAAAATACAATATGGTGTCATCTTACATTGGTTAGTGTTAGTTGCTCAGTCGTGCCTGACTCTTTGTGATCCCTTGGACTGCAGCCCACCAGGCTCATCTGTCCATGAGATTTTCCAGGCAAGGATACTGGAGTGGGCTGCCATTTCCTTCTCCAGGGGATCTTCCAAACCCAGGGATTGAAGCCAGGTACCCTGCACTGCAGGCAGATTCTTTCCTGACTGAGCTACAAGGTTAGGATGATTATTATAAAAAAAAAAAAAAAACACAAAGATAACAAGTGGCAAGGATATGGAGAAATTGGAACTCTTACACACTATTGATGGGAATGTAAAATAATGCAGTTAAGAAAAAGAATGAAGGTTCCTTAAAAAATTAAAAATAGAACTACCATATGATTCAGCAGTCCTACTTCTGGTTATATATTCAAAAGAGGTGAAATCAATCTTGAAGAGATGTCTACACTTCCCTGTTCATTGCAGTACTATTCAATGATAGCTAAGATATGGAAATAATCCAAATGTCATCATTGATGTATAGATACAGAAAATGTATATACATACAATAGAATATAATTCAGCCTTTAAAAAGAAGGAAATCCTGCCATTTGCCACAACATAGATGAACTCGGAGGACATTATATAAGTGAAATAAGTGTCAAAGAGGAGGAAATATGGCATGATTCCACTTATGAGGTATCTAAATTAGGCAAACTCATAGAGGCAAACCCTTCCCTGTTGGTTCAGTCAGTAAAGCATCTGCCTGCAATTTAGGAGACCCAGGTTCAATCCCTGGGTTTGAAAGATCCCTTGTAGAAGAAAATGACAGTCCACTCCAGTATTCTTGCTTAGAGAATCCCATGGACAGAGGAGCCTGGTGGGCTACAGTCCATGGGGTCACAAATAGTTGGACACGACTGAGTGACTAACACTTTCACTTTCAGAGAGGCAGAGAATATTTAATTTTCAATGAAGTGCTCATGGACACAAGGCTAAATTTTGCAAACATGATCCTTAATTTGGTGGGGAAATAAGTTTACTGTCCATCATCTATAAAACTCTTAGATAATCCATTGTTATAGATTCCTTTGTTTTGAGACATTTTCTCTAAAATGTCTTTTTATAATGCATACACTCCTAAGAAAAGTAGCTCATTTTGTTTTCAATAATGATAGGTAATATTCTTTTTTTTTAATTTTGATTTTTACTTTATTTTGCTTTACAATACTGTATTGGTTTTGCCATACATTGACACGAATCAGCTACGGGTGTACATGAGTTCCCAATCCTGAACCCCCCTCCCACNATGTCCAACCTAGATAGTATTTTCAAAAGCAGAGACATTACTTTGCCGACTAAGGTCCGTCTAGTCAAGGCTATGGTTTTTCCTGTGGTCATGTATGGATGTGAGAGTTGGACTGTGAAGAAGGCTGAGCGCCGAAGAATTGATGCTTTTGAACTGTGGTGTTGGAGAAGACTCCTGAGAGTCCCTTGGACTGCAAGGAGATCCAACCAGTCCATTCTGAAGGAGATCAGCCCTGGGTGTTCACTGGAGGGACTGATGTTGAAGCTGAAACTCCAATACTTTGGCCACCTGATGCGAAGAGCTGACTCATTCGAAAAGACCCTGATGCTGGGAAAGATTGAGGGCAGAAGGAGAAGGGGACGACAGAGGATGAGATGGTTTGATGGCTTCACTGACACAATGGAGGTGTGTTTGAGTGAACTCCGGGAGTTGGTGATGGACAGGGAGGCCTGGCGTGCTGCGGTTCATGGGGTCACAGAGTCGGACATGACTGAGTGACTGAACTGAACTGACTGACTATTCTTGGTGTTCAAAACAAAGCATTCGGGGACTTCCGTGGCTGTCTAGTGGTTAGGAATTGTCGCTTCCACTGCAGGGGCCTGGTAGGGGAACTAAGATCTGACTTGCCGCTTGGTGTGACCTTCCCCCTCCCCCCAGAAAGTAAAGTTCAAAAAGAGAGCATTTATTACGTGTGCTAGCCAAGTTCCTGGTCAGCATACTAAACATACAGCATTTATGTAATCATCGAGTCACTGACTTTCAGAGGCCAGGCCGTGGGTGTGTCTATTTTAGACTTGAGGGCAGCATACCTCCTTTGTGATACCGATCAGGCTGCGTCTTAGGACAGGCGTGTGCAAGACTTGGGTGCAGATGGGATTTTTTGTTGGTCCCAAAAAGAGGAGGAAGGATGTGAGGGAGGGTGAGGTGGGGGAGGATGAGGAGTGCGACCGTGACCGTCACTGAACTGGCTGTCTCTGTGGGCCCTCTGTGCATCCCACACTTTGGGGTGTGATCCCACCACTCACTGAGAGGGGGCCCAGGGGTGTCCACGCCCCACCACGTCCTACTTGCCTGCTCCGGAGCCCCCAGCGGGTCCTGGAGGTGGGACCCTGCCAGTGCCCGGCCGCCCAGCAGCAGCTGATCAGAGCGAGCTGCCGGCGCGGGGTCTGGGGTGCCCTGCATGTCTGCTGGAGTCTGGGTCACCACGCAGGCCACTGTGACCAGGCAGCTGGGGGAAGAGATGCACAAGATCGGGGTTAGCGGACCACTCCGCCTTCCCGTTCACGCCCACGGCACTCTGGGCCTTTGGAGGTCAGCATTCTGGGCGGCTCAGCCCATAACACGCCCTTCCCTCCCATCCCTCTCTTCTGTCCCTGAACCAGATATTAGATGGGCTGGGTGCTGACACCAGAGGCACTGGGCCTGCCCTAGCTTCTGCCCCCAGGGAGGGTGGTCTCCTGGGCTAGAAAAACAGCTCGAGCAGGTGGATGGAGGACTTACGAGGGCCACCTGCAGTGCAGGGTGGTCACTTCTGCCCCTGCCCCACCCCCAACCCATCCGGCAGGACCCCAGGTGAGGGACAGGCGGTTTGGGCATGGAAAGGCCTCCCGGTGGACAACTTCAGCTTGAAAGGGGAGAGCAAGAATCCAGGCTGTCAGAAAGCCAAGGAAAAAGGCAACAGAGCTGAAAATAGGAGCACTGAACAGAATGTCCGGAAATGCCAACCACAGTGCCAGGTTTGATTCATTATTGCTAATTATTTAAGTCACAGTATGCAGAACAAAGCCTGGGGAGAGGATACTGTTTCTGTACAAACGAATGCAGAAAGTACCGCACTGAGACAGTAACATGAACATTACTGAGACCCAGGGGGAGGCAGTCACTGCTCATCCAAGACAGTCACCCCTGGCATTCTGATGCATTTCTTTCCAATCTCTTTTTTTTTTTCTTCCAATAGTTTATTATCTCATAAGAGCCAAATAACATTGAGCCAATAAATATTGGCTCAAACAGGTTATTCCTCCATTGTGTTATATTATCAATTATTATTATTATTGATGAATGGTTGTTCGGGAGTGAAGTGTTTTCATTGCCATAACTGACAATTTTTAAAATACTTCTTTAATTCTTTTACTTGGCTGCACCTGGCCTTAGTTGTGGCACGCAGGATAGTGGATCTCTTAGGTGTGGTACTAACTGTCAGTTACAGAGTGCAGTACTGGGGGGGTCCCTTACATCAGTGGTGGTGCTGGGGAGGCTGTGAGGGTGGAGATGGCCCAACCCAGCACGAAGACTCACCTCAAGAGAAATGAGAGGCCCCATCACCTTCTCTTCCGCACTCTTCAACCCAAGCAGCGGATACCTTCCTTGTATGTTTATCATAAAAAATGGTCTCTGTATCCTGTGACTTTGGTTCTGAGAAATAAAAGATGAAGATTCCTTCATGCTTTGAAGGCCCTGTTATTTAGTCACTAAGTCGTGTCTGACTCTTTGTAACTCCCTAGACTGTAGCCCGCCAGGCTCCTCGGTCCATGGGCAAGAATACTGGAGTGGGTTGCCATTTCCTTCTCCAGAGTCACTCTCTTAAAAAAAAATTTTTTTTAACTTTTATGTAGTTGTGATCATATCACTCCTTCACGTTGACTCACTTTTAAACGCTCAGGGTTGTCCAGTGGTTATGACTGTGCTTCCACTTCATGGGGCCTGGGTTCAATCCCTGGGCAGGGAAGTAATATCCTGCATACCATGTGGTGTGGCCAAAAACAGTAAGAATAAATAAAATGCTCAAGAGACTTTGAAAAGATTCAAAGGCCTAAAGATAGCCGGGTTTCAGATTAGATGACAGGCTGGTCTGACTGTTGGTTTTCCTGTTGCTTAAGCCTCATCTCAACTAGCTCAGTTCTGTACTTCCACGATTCTTCTAGTTAAGGGGTGACGAATTCCTCTGACTTTAGCATACTTCATCAAAGGTACCACTTCAAAAAGGAGGAGAAAAACAGTACAAGTAGCAATCATCGTCACGGCAAGGGGGAAAGTTTTATGATGTGGGAATCCACTGTAACAATGAACATTTTAAGACTTTCCAGACTATCACAAACCCTTTCTAAACACTATTTTGATGGTGACATTATAGTTCATCAATAAACATAGCATAATTGTTACATAAATTACATAACAGCCATTGCTGTTTTTTGTCCTTCTAATGAATATTCAGAGTTGATTTCCTTTAGGATGGACCGGTTTGACCTCCTTGCAGTCCAAGCGACTCAAGAGTCTTCTCCAGCTGCTGCTGCTGCTGCTAAGTTGCTTCAGCCGTGTTCGACTCTGAGACCCCATAGATGGCAGCCCACCAGGCTCCCCTGTCCCTGGGATTTTCCAGGCAAGAACACTGGAGTGGGTTGCCATTTCCTTCTCCAATGCGTGAAAGTGAAGTCGCTCACTCGTGCCCGACTCTTAGCGACCCCATGGACTGCAGCCTACCAGGCTCCTCCGTCCATGGGATTTCCAGGCAAGAGTACATTGATGTTTCTTGTCCTTCCAATGAATATCCAGAGTTGATTTCCTTTAGGATTGACTGGTTTGATCTTCTTGCAGTCCAAGCGACTCTCAAGAGTCTTCTCCAGCACCATAATTCAAAAGCATCAATTCTTTGACACTCGGCCTTCTTTATGATCCAACACTCACATCTGCACGTGACTACTGGGAAAACCATAGCTTTGACTCTACATTTTATTATGCCATCTAGGTTTGTCATGGGCTTCCCTGGTGGCTCAGAGGTTAAAGCGTCTGCCTCCAATGCGGGAGACCCAGGTTCGATCCCTGGGTCGGGAAGATTCCCCTGGAGAAGGAAATGGCAATCCACTCCAGTATTCTTGCCTGGAGAATCCCATGGACGGAGAAGCCTAGTAGGTTACAGTTCACGGGGTCGCAAAGAGTCGGACACGACTGAGCGACTGACACGACACGACACGACGAGGTTTGTCATAGCTTTTCCACTTCTATTTCCCTCTGTGGACTATGTGCTCCCCTGAGGCTACCTTTCACGGAAGGCTGGATTAAGTATAAGGGAACACTTGCCCTGAGGTCAGGACCACCCTGCCTCACTCCTCAGAGCGCTACAGGCGACAATGCTCCCGCACACCAGGTGAGGGAAGGAAGTGCAGTGAGAAGCACCGGAGTGCCACGAAATGGCAGTGTTCACTGGCCAGGTTCTCTGTGTGTTATGGCTTCAGAGTCAGGTGAGTTTATTAAAATTCCACTTTGAGATCATGTAGATTCATACGTTATTGTAGCGAGGTCCCTTTACATAATAGGGAAAACAGGGAAAACCCAACCTGACTCTGTGCTGGGTCTCTTTCTTTCACTTTAACCTGTGTGTTCTATTGCTTTTGCTACAAGTCAGTCACTAAAGAGATGCTGCCTACAGCTTGAAGTGCACATGATCGCCCAACTCTAGGAGCCCTGCCTCCCATGCCTGAGATTAAACTGAAATGCTTTTTTTTTCAGCTCACAGGAAACACCCTGACCAGGACCACCTGTAATAGGCTGCAGGAAAGAAGAAATGAACACATCCCCTCTGGAAGTCTGGCTGGAAGGAGGAAATAGTTGCAAAAATTTAGGGCCTTTTAAAAAAATCTTTTCTTCCCCACCTCCCCATTTTGCTCTGTGAAAGAAACTAGCATCTAAACCTAGGCAATGGAATGCTCCAAATGCCGCAGGGGCGGGGCGGGTTCAATCCCTGGTCAGGAAACTAGATCCTACATGCTGAAACTACAGTCAAAGATCCCAAGTGCCCCAACTAAGACCTGGCACAGTGAAATTAATAAGTAAATATTAAAAAAAAAAAAGATAAAGCTGGGCAAGATGGTTCTCTGGGACACTAGTCCACCCTATCCTCGGTCTGCTGGCTTTCTGCTGGTCTCTCGATTTATTGGCTTGTCGAGCGGTGTGTAGTGCAAGCCTGGACTGGGTAAACTTTCCCGAGTTTCCGCCAATGGTGGTGTCTTGTAAAACTCTAGCACAGCATCACAGCAGGGAACTGACACCAGTGCTGTCCAGACGCAGGACATTGGTGCCCACAGGGCCCCTCCTCCTGCCCTTCTGTAGCCACATCCACTCCCTCCCTACCCCAGCCCCTCCTTAACCCTCAGCAGCCACTAAACTGTTCTCCATGTCTATAATTTTGTCATTTTCAAGAGTGTTCCAGAAATGGAATTCTACGATATATAGCCTTTGGGGACTGGAGTTCTTTCATTCAGCATAATTCTGTCTCGATCCATCCAGGTGGTTGTGTATATCAACGTTTTCATCTTTTTGCTGCATAGTCTTCCGTGGTGCCAATGGACCACACATTGTCAGACTAGTCACCCATCAAAGGACACCTGGGTGGTTTCCAGTTTTCAGCTACTAGGAATAAACCTGCTGTGAGCAGCTGCTATCTGGCCTTCGGTTTTGGTGCAGTCCTCTGTGGTGAGGGCCTGAGTGGTGGGGCAGAGCAAACTCTGTGAGGCCTCCCTTTAGATGAAGCATCTGCAATATCCCAATACATAATTGATCAGGCTCTCTGCAGCCTGGAGATGGCGTAATGGGCTACCAGGAAAGACTGCTTGGGCTCCAGTTCCAGCAACCTTTGAAAAAGCAAATGCTATCTCAGGAGAAAAGGATCCAGGGAAAAAACAAAAACATTCAGCGGACATCAATTAATAGGAATAGCATCATTTTCACCAGTATTAAAAGGGATCACTAAACCAGAATGTGTGCTAAATTCAAGCGTTTTCTAAATTCCCACATGAAAAATAAAACCTCCGATAGGTCTGCTTAGGGGAAAAATAGCTCACTTACCACTCGTGAGCTGGAGTGTTGCCTGGTAGAGTTTGGAAGAACTTTGACCTCCCCTTCCCTGTGTCCAGAAAGAAAATTTTTCCAAACAAGTGTTGGCTGGTGAGGCCAGGACACAGCATTGCCATGAAGGAAGAATTTTTAGTGTCTGTCTTTTCAGAGTCTCGGCACTTACTTCTCTGTTAGAATAGATTAAGACGTGGAGACCTGGCCTTGGAGTCTACATTTGGTATCATTCATTTTTATGTTTCTTATTTGAGTAGATGTGAAATGATACGTTGTTGTCACTTTAATTTGCATTTCCCTGATACTTAATGGATGTTGAGCATCTTTTCATGTGATAATTGGCTGTTTGTGTTGAATCTCTCTTTTGCATTTTTTTAAAGTTTTGGTCCTGCTGCAAGACTTGCGGAATCTCAGTTCCCAGATTTTTCTTCTTCTGCTGTTCCTTTCCTGCCTCCTTTTGGATTGGACAAATATTTTATATTATTCCATTTTACTTCCTCTGGAGAAGGAAATGGCAACCCACTCCAGTATTCTTGCCTGGGAAATCCCATGGACAGAGGAGCCTGGTGGGCTACAGTCCAGGGGGGTGTAAAGAGTCGGACATGACAGAGCACACACACACACACACACACCCCTCTTCATATACACATTTCTCATCTCCCACTTATCATCTCACACCTGAAATTTCTCACTTCACAATGTAACCCATTCACAAACGTGTGATGTCCTTTATCCACCCATCCTTGTATTCTCACTGTCATTTCACTTTTTTTAAAAAAAGTGTTTATTTATTTGGCTGTGCCGGATCTCAGTTGTGGCATGTGGGATCCAGCTTCGTGACCAGGGATCGAACCCATGCCCCTTGCACTGGGAGCACAGTCTTAGCCACTGGACCCTCATTTACTCCTATATACACTTTAAAACCATCACACAGTTATTAAGCATGCTTTAAACAGTCAGTTGTATGTTAAGGAACCTATGGGAAGAAGAAAAAAAGCATAATTTATGTTTGCCCATTTGTTGATTATTTCCAGGGCTATCCTTTCCTTCCCATACATCTAAGTTTCCAATGTATTATTGATATATTACTTTTTTCACCCTCAAGAGCATCCTAAAGTGGGAATTCCACCCTCACCCCCAAGCAAAAGTGAAAGAGGAGAGTGAAAATGTTGGCTTTAAAGCTCAACATTCAGAAAATGAAGATCGTGGCATCTGGTCTCATCACTTCATGGGAAATATATGGGGAAACAGTGGAAACAGTGTCAGACTTTATTTTTGGGGGCTCGAAAATCACTGCAGATGGTGACTGCAGCCATGAAATTAAAAGATGCTTACTCCTTGGAAGGAAAGTTATGACCAACCTAGATAGCATATTGAAAAGCAGAGACATTACTTTGCCAACAAAGGTCCGTCTAGTCAAGGCTATGGTTTTTCCAGTGGTCATGTATGGATGTGAGAGTTGGACTGTGAAGAAAGCTGAGTGCCGAAGAATTGATGCTTTTGAACTGTGGTGTTGGAGAAGATGCCTGAGAGTCCCTTGGACTACAAGGAGATCCAACCAGTCCATTCTGAAGGAGATCAACCCTGGGTGTTCTTTGGAGGGAATGATGCTAAAGCTGAAACTCCAGTACTTTGACCACCTCGTGAGAAGAGTTGACTCATTGGAAAAGGCTGGCTGCGCAGGCGCAGGAGGGCCTAGAGGAGCTATCCCACGTTGAAGGTCAGGAACGGCGGCGGTAAGGAGATACCCCTCGTCCAAGGTAAGGAGCAGAGGCTGTGCTTTGCTGAAGCAGCCGTGAAGAGATACCCCACACCCAAGGTAAGAGAAACCCAAGTAAGATGGTAGGTGTTGCAAGAGAGCATCAGAGGGCAGAAACTGAAACCATACTCACAGAAAACTAGTCAATCTAATCACACTAGGACCACAGCCTTGTCTAACCCAATGAAACCAAGTCATGCCTGCAGGGCAACCCAAGACGGGTGGGTCATGGTGGAGAGGGCTGACAGAACGTGGTCCACTGGAGAAGGGAATGGCAAGCCACTTCAGTATTCTTGCCTTGAGAACCCCATGAACAGTATGAA
>SJYT01059211.1:8174-69154 GCA_006410635.1 Cephalophus harveyi
TGCAGGTCAGGAAGCAACAGTTAGAACTGGACATGGAACAACAGACTGGTTCCAAATAGGAAAAGGAGTACGTCAAGGCTGTATATTGTCACCCTGCTTATTTAACTTCTATGCAGAGTACATCATGAGAAACGCTGGGGTGGAGGAAGCACAAGCTGGAATCAAGATTGCCAGAAGAAATATCAATAACTACAGATATGCAGACGACAAGACCCTTATGGCAGAAAGTGAAGAAGAACTAAAGAGTCTCTTGAGGAAAGTGAAAGAGGAGAGTGAAAAAATTGGCTTAAAGCTCAACATTTCAAAAACTAAGATCATGGCATCTGGTCCCATCACTTCAGGGCAAACAGATGGGAAAACAGTGGAAACAGTAACTGACTTTATTTTGGGGGGCTCCAAAATCACGGCAGATGGTGATTGCAGCCATGAAATTAAAAGACACTTACTCCTTGGAAGGAAAGTTATGACCAACCTAGACAGCATATTAAAAAACAAAGACATTACTTTGCTAACAAAGGTCCTTCTAGTCAAAGCTATGGTTTTTCCAGTGGTCATGTATGGATGTGAGAGTTGGACTATAAAGAAAGCTGAGTGCCAAAGAATTGATGCTTTTGAACTGTGGTGTTGGAGAAGACTCTTGAGAGTCCCTTGGATTGCAAGGAGATCAGTCCTGGGTGTTCATTGGAAGGACTGATATTGAAGCTGAAATTCCAATACTTTGGCCACCTGATGTGAAGAGCTGACTCATTTGAAAGACCCTGATGCTGGAAAGATTGAGGGCAGGTAGAGAAGGGGATGACAGAGGATGAGATGTTTGGATGGCATCACCAATTCAATGGACATGAGTTTGGGTAGACTCCAGGAGTTAGTGATGGACAGGGGGACCTGGCGTGCTACAGTCCATGAGGTCACAGAGTTGGACACGACTGAGCAACTAAACTGAACTGAACATAGCTTGGTGTGAGAGGTGAATCAATCAGTGTTTGATGAGACTGTAGAACTACTAGTAATAAGAGTAAGAAGTTTGTTATAGGTATTTGGATTTATGTAATTGTAAGGCTGTTGCTTATGTTTTAGTAGCTGTCACCTGAATTGGTCAGCACAAGCAGTTAGAAGCGGTAGATGAAAAACGAGAGAAGCAAGGAAAATCTGGAACCTACACATATAACCTAGGACACACAGGACAGTCTGGAATGCTTGTGGATTTCTCACCATTCCTAAGCCTCCAAAGCAGATGCTGGGAGTGACATAGAAAAAGCTTATGCCCCTCATCCTGGAGCTAAACCTGGACCTGGCCAAGGAGCAGAGAAAGTGAAAGAGGAAATTCAGCAGGAGCCATGGTAGCTGCACTCCTGATTGCCGTCCTATGCGAACAAGGTGGGCCAGCAGGTAGGAAAACCATGCGGCAACGTGCCTTGCCAGGTTAAAAGAACTTGGCTGCTACTTTACTTGTGCCTTCCAAATCTCAGGCGAAAGTCCATGTGCAGTTTTTCAGGGAATGAAAGAGTTGACTTAAAATGCACAACATGAGAGCTGCGAGTTGAGCTCTATTTGGGGCATAAGGAGGACTGCAGTCCGGAAGACAGCATCTCAGATAGCTCTGAGAAACTGCTCCAAAGAGGTGGTGAGTGGCAGGAGGAGGGCAGTATATTGTTTTTGGTTAAGGGGGAATGCATGCAGTAACACATATTTTTCCAGGTTTCTGCTAGTCTCATGAGGCTCTCTACCAGTCACAAGAAAGTTATCGCCATTAAGTATTTTAGTGCTTTTCTAGATATGAGGAGATATAAGAATTGGACTCATAAAATCAGTTCCTTAAAATATCTAACTATCTGAAGACCTGTCTTGCCAGGACTTCCCCAAGCACAGAGTGCCTCATTTCTGTTCTCCACCCTAAACTCCTTTCATGGGGTATTGAAAATCAGCAGCTGCAGCAGTACATGATTTAGGGTGCTGCAGCACCTTGTAGAGGTAGATGGCAAGTGTCAATTTGTAGTTGACAAAAGAAAAGGAATTCTGGAAAACCTATAGTTTAGCTAAGTCGACACAATACAGATCCATCACTATCTACCCCTTGTCAACCTGGTCTCCATATATACCTCTCTTAATATACTTACCTTCAAATAAACACAATGGGAAAATCAAAAACAGGCTAACTCTCTCCCAAAAGAAGATACAAAGTCCCTTTGTACATCTTCAGATGCTGTCGATTTATCTCTGAGCTGTCGTGTTCCCCTTTTCTATCTTGTAACTTAAATCCTGAGATATGAGGTTAACTACTATTACCACTTTTTATATTAGATGGTAAGTAAATGGAGGTGGCAAACAGAAAAAAACAATTGATGAATGTAAACACAAGTATATTCATATCAAAATAAGGAAGAAATACACGTAACTATCAGTCTTGTTTCTGCAACAGGTCAGATGATCATGGTTTGTATTATAAATCCATTTTTCCACTAGCCATTTAATCCATCCTTTGCCTTCTGAAAGCACAGTGTTTATTTGACTGGGGTGTTGACCCAAACCTGGGTCATTAATCATCCTTCCTGTTTTGGGTGTAATTTTCCACCTTCTTTAATCACAGGACATGGGAGTACTAAGAAATGCCCCAGAAGGTATACATTCCAGACACGCTCCTCCTTATCCTAACAATATAGTAGCAATTTCCCCTTGATAGATCAGATCAATATAATGGACGGATGTAATATCCTGTAGAACAGAGAGATGATCAAGGTCTTACAGACTAGATTGTGGCATAGAGCTGGAGAGTTCACACAGCCCTGAGACTGAACACTGAAGTAGACCACTGGCCCTGCCAGATGAAAGCAGACTGCTTCTGACAGTCTTTTTATACTAAAAGGTGTACAGAAAAAAAAAAATCCATCAGATTAACAGCTGAAAACCAAATACCAAAAATTGTGTTGATTTGCTACAGGAATGAAACCACACCTGTACAGCAGTTCCAATTAGACTGACCACCTGATTACGCTCACAGAAATTCATTCATACTCTGCAAGATCTATCTGCCTTCTGGTCAGAGGCAAAATGAATGAAGATGTTGTAGAAATCACCAGCCTGGCATCTTTATAATTATTGCTGATGACACTAAGCTCTACAGTTCCTCTGGGAATATAATATTGCTTTGGTAACAGAAGCATTTAGAATGGTTTATACTTTGCATTCCCTTCCGTAAGAGCCTTTACTCCACAGGTCAGAGAACCAATGTGAGGATTCTGATAGTTACTGAGTATGTAAAAGATGCTTACTCCTTGGAAGGGAAGTTATGATCAACCTAGACAGCATATTAAAAAGCAGAGACATTACTTTGCCAACAAAGGTCCGTCTAGTCAAGGCTATGATTTTTCCAGTGGTCATGTATGGATGTGAGAGTTGGACTATAAAGAAAGCTGAGTGCCGAAGAACTGATGCTTTTGAACTGTGGTGTTGGAGAAGACTCTTGAGAGTCCCTTGGACTGCAAGGAGATCCAACCAGACAATCCTAAAGGAGATCAGTCCTGGGTGTTCATTGGAAGGACTGATGTTGAAGCTGAAACTCCAATACTTTGACCACCTGATGCGAAGAGCTGACTCATTTGAAAAGATCGTGATGCTGGGAAAGATTGAGGGCAGGAGGAGAAGGGGATGACGGAGGATGAGATGGCTGGATGGCATCACCAACTTGATGGACATGGGTTTGGGTAGACTCTGGGAGTTGGTGATGGACAGGGAGGCCTGACGTGCTGCAGTCCATGGGGTCGCAAAGAGTCGGACACGACTGAGCGACTGAACCAAACTGAACTGTTCTAATTAAACATTCCATCGCTGAGCAAATAACATAAGGTAGGTTCAGGGACCCAGCAGACCAACTATAAAATAGACCCAGAGCACACCTCCACTGATCCGACCATAAACTCCTAGTTTGGCTGGTAAAACAAACTAGTTCTCCAGGCATTAGTGTCAATTCAGAGCCAATATTTAAGTGTCCCACAAATATGATTATTTCTCTCTTCCTCTTACACAAGCACCCTACTGAATAGTCACAGGTTCCTTGGGGAAGACTAGAAGGAAGATATGTAATATTAGCATTTGCTGTGAAACAGGGTCTGTCCTTAAGGAGATCCGACCTCTTTACTGCAGGGACTTTGGGTCTATGAGTTAAACTCAAATTCAGGAACTGGTTGAGGGGCCATGGCTCTCTACTGTGATGATTTAAATCAAACTTTTGCTCATCAAACCTAAGCTTTTCCACTTACACGCTGCTCACCACTTGCAATTCTAGGTACGTGATAATGAATTAGCCAATCTCAAAGATCGTTTTGGCTTAGACTACGCTGATTACTGCTTAGGCTTTGCTGCCCATTACAGTCACCATACTTTCATTGTTTTTGCCAAATAAATGCTGCCGCTTTACCCCTGCCAATCTATAATCTCATCATTCCCACTGAATTCAGGAAGCCCTGAAATTGCTACTGTCATTTGTGGCTTACAGAAAACCATTACCATAGATCTCTTCAAGGAGACCAGGGCTCACTTCATAAATGTATTTCTCACAGCTTTGTAGAAGGAAGGAGATATATTTAGCAGATGGATGAGCAGGATAAAGGTGGCTCTGGGGTAAAGAATCTGCCTGCCATTGCAGGAGACCCAGGCTCAATCCCTGAGTCAGGAGGAGGTCCTCTGGAGGAGGAAATGGCAGCCCACTGCACTATTCTTGCCTGGGAAATCTCTTAAGACAGAGGACCCTGGCGGGTTATAGTCTATAGGGTTGCAAAGAGTCGGTCACAACTGAGCACACACGCATAGCACACATGAGCAGGATAAATCAAATTTAACACTCTAATCTCCCTAAGGCCTTGGATACCTTCTTTTATGGCAAAGTTTCTCAATCATAACTCTATGACATTTTGGACTGGATTATTCTTTGTTGTGGAGGACTGTCTGTCCTGTGCATTTTAGTAAGTTCAACAGTATCCCTGGCCTCTATCCACTAGGTTCCAATGGTACCCCCCCTCCACCCGCCCCGCTCGGCTTTGTGATAACCAGATTATCTCCAGACATTGCCAGATTTCCCTGGGCAACACAATGACACCAGTAAAGAAGAATCACTGCTCTACCATGGAAGTATACTAAGGAAGTTCTGGTATTTCAGCTTCCTTAGGTGGAGACTACTTTTTGGTCCAAATTTCAGTCATCATCAGACAGAGATCAAAGGACTGTTTCTCCTGGCAAAGGAGTGTCTGTAAGATACTGGGGCTCAAGGACCCATTTTCACTGAAATCTGCCCATTTGTCCCCATCTCAATTTTCAGAGTCCTACTCCTTCCAAAGCAATGCCCTAAACTTTAACACAAGAGGTTGTAAGGTTGGGAATTTTAATTTGTGTTGTAATTAATCACTTACAAGATTAGCCTCTTTGTATATTTTTCAAAAATATCAATCTCATGCCTAAGGAGTTAATAGTTTCTTTTTGCAAAGTCATAAAACTTTCAGGTCTCTCACACAAACTTAAACTAGGAATTAAGAGCCACAAACCCAGGGACTTCCCTGGTGGTCCAGTGGCTAAGACTCTGAGCTTCCAGCGAAGGGGGCCTGGGTTTGATACCTGGTCAGGGAATTAGATCCCACATGGTGCAACTAAGATCTGGTGTACCTTAATAAGAAATAAAATTGCTTCTCAAAAACAAAAAAAAAACAACCCATGAACCCATCATATAGTTTTCCCAAGGTCTCCATCACACTTAGAAGTAACCAATTGTAGTATACTCCTTATTCCCACTAAATGTTCTATGGCAGTAAAAACTTGATCACCCAATGCCTTGCTTTCTATAGGCACCCAATTAAGGGTATCTGCAAAGTGATAATTTTTTTAATGTTTTGCTAACGCATGCCATGGACTGCCAGC
This sequence comes from Cephalophus harveyi, assembly GCA_006410635.1. NCBI lineage: Eukaryota > Metazoa > Chordata > Mammalia > Artiodactyla > Bovidae > Cephalophus > Cephalophus harveyi. The sequence continues at coordinate 14,079 of SJYT01059211.1, forward strand.
ATACTCTTTGCCACTGGAGTGGGGGGAAAGGCCATTAACACCTTATATCAGCTCTAAAGAACCAACCCCAGATAACCCAGAATCCTCAGTTATGTTCCTCTGGAAGCTTCTAATACCAAATTTTCTGTCTGTTCAACCAGATAAGCAAAACTACTAGTTGTTTTGGTTGATGTTTAGTTGTTGTGTCCAATTCTTTTGCAATTTCATGGACTGTAGCCAAGTGCCTCTCTCCATGGGATTTCCCAGGCAAGAATACTGAAGTGGGTTGCCATTTCCTTCTAAAACTACTAGTAGTGATATATAAAAAGAGATTTATTACGAAGACATGACCTCAAGCAATTTGGGGAGCTGGTTGAACAGTCCGTGTTAGGCTGTTGGTTATATTTCTAATCCTGGTACCCAAAGTTAACAAGGCAGCAATTGAGAAGGAAAGAGAAACTAGAATCTGCAAGGATGAACTAGAACCACAAAGACAGGTGGAAACTTGAGTCAGAGTCTTGCTGACTCTAACCTTGATGGCATGACCTTTAGGAAAAGCTGGCAGCCTCTATCATGGAGCTAATTCACACCTGGCCCACAAGCCGTGGAAGAGATCCACAAGCAACTGAAGGATCTATGGGCCTGACGGCTGCCCAACAACAGCGAGGTGAGCCAGCCGATAAACAACACACACCAACTGTAACAGCATCTGGTGCTCTGTGCCAAGCCTTCCAAGTGCAAAAAGAATCTGGCAGCTGCTGCTTCACCTTTCACCTGCAAATCTCAAGCAAAATGCCACTCATGGCCAAGCTAACCCATAACTCTGCAGAGAAGGCAATTCTGGAAAACACAGTAACAGGTTAGCTAAACTGATAACAAAACAAAGCCCCCAGCAGATTAACATGGTTGCTAGTTGAGGAGTAGCAAGATGAAGTAAGCCACTGAAGAGTTTAAACAGGGGAGTGAAATAGAATAGCAGTTGAGCAAGGTGCCTGCTGAGGGATTTCCCTGGCAGTTCAGTGGTTAAACTCCCAATACAGGGAGCACGGGTTCACTCCCTGGTCGGTAGGAATTAAGATCCTGCATACCACACTGCAGAGCCAAAACCAAATCTAAAAATCTTTACCAGTAACAGACTGACTGTAGTACATTTACATGGTTTAGAACTGCACATTTTGAGGGGCATGCTCAACACTTATTTTTTAATTGGAGGCTAATTACTTTACAATATTGTGCTGGGTTTTGCCATACATTCACATGAATCAACCATGGGTGTACATGTGTTCCCCATCCTGAACCTCCCTTCCACCTCCCTCCCCATCCCATCCCTCAGGGTCATCCCAGTGCACCAGCCCCGAGCACCCTGTGTCATCATCGAACCTGGACTGACGATCTATTTCACACATGATAATATATATGTTTCAGTGCTATTCTCTCAAATCATCCCACCCTTGCCTTCTCCCACAGAGTCCAAAAGTCTGTTCTTTACATCTGCGTCTCTTTTGCTGTCTCGCATATAGGGTCATCGTTACCATCTTTCTAAATTCCATGTATCTACGTTAATATACTGTATTGGTGTTTTTCTTTCTGTCTTACTCCGCTCTGTATAATAGGCTCGTTTCATCCACCTCATAACTGATTCAAATGCATTCTTTTTAATAGCTGAGTAATATTCCATTGTGTATATGTACCACAGCTTTCTTATCCATTCGTCTACCAATCGGACATCTAGGTTGCTTCCATGTCCTGGCTATTATTGTAAACAGCCAACACACTTATTTATATACACCTACCTACAGGAGACAGAAACGTCACATATAATATAATCTATATACAGGTCTCACACTCAGAAGACAGATCTAACTTGCTTACCAGTGAAGCAACAGGTGTGAGCGAGGTGAGAAAAGGGTTGGGATCAGAGCTCTGGAGAACACCTACATTTAAGAAGTAGTGTGGGTGTGGAGTCAGTCGTGTCCAACTTTTTGCAACCCCATGGACTGTAGCCCACCAGAAATTTTTGTCTGTGGAATTTTCCAGGCAAGAATACTGGGTTGGTCCAAGTGGGTTGCCATTTCCTACTCCAGGGGATCTTCCTGAATTAGGGACTGAACCTGAGTCTCCTGCGTCTCCTGCATTGGAAGGCAGATTCTTTACCACTGTGCCACCTATAAAGCCTTAAGAGGTAGGCAAAAGGTTAATAACTGTGTCTAATAAGCACAGGGAAATGAGTCATATAATTCTCTTTGAACCTGAGAATGCTGTTTCCAAAGATACCACAACGATTCAAGTTTAAACATGTTTTGGCTTAAATTTTATACATCTTTGACAGTTACAGTACTATTTCATTAGAAAATGATGCAGACATCTACCTCATTTTGTTATCTGATGAGGATGAGAAAATGAACTTACTGACACTATAGAGTCTGTAGTTATTAACAAGAAGTGTCATAAATAAAGCAGAAGGAAAATGAAGCAAAGGCTTAGTTTAGACAACCTAAGACAGCCGATGCCTTGACAACTGTTATGGAATGCAGTTTAAATCTGCTGCTCTCTATCTTGCTTTGGGTATGAACATTTGCTGACTTCCCTGGAATTCACTGAATCAGCTCTTCCTCATGCTATTTTTCCAGGCCCTCCCCCATTTCTGCAGGGCCCTAGGACCTCATCCTTGGGGAAGATGTACACCTGTCTCATCTGCCTAAACACAGTTAATTCATCCACTGAATGGTAAATTCCTAGAAGCAGCAATTACAATCCATTCACTTTCCTTTTTATCAGAATACTAAGTACAATACTGAGAACAATAATGAATAGATGTTTGCTAAGTAGAAGAGTTTATTGTTTTTAATCTCAAGATCTTGCCAAATCTTCCCACTTTCCCTTCTAATATTTTAAAATTCAAACTTCAGGATGGCATAGTAACATCATAAACTCAGATTTATACTTATCCTAAAGGGCTCTTAAATTTTTTTTTCCCCAGTTCTGGAGTCAGCTGTATGATCCAAGCCAAAAAATAATAAGATAGAGGGTGTTTGCTTTTAATTGTTTTAGAAAAAATACAAGTGATGAAATTCAGTGTTTGTTTCCTATCAATATTCTATTGATATACAACTTTTTGCTTATAGGTGTTCTCTATAAGAATTACCAAAAAATGAAGCCACATACAAGAAAAATAAGTCTTCTGAAAAGTACTTACGAAAAATGAATTTTCAATATGTAGCAAATTATACTGCAGAAATTTCAGTCAGAATTCTCACAACCTTCAATTTTTTAAGACGTTGATTTCCAAATCAACTACTATAGTCAACTCAAAAATACCTTGGTTGATGTCCTTTATAACCTAGGATATGATTTTCTGACTTCTAAAATTTTTATTTTCCAGTTAGCAGCAGAAAATAATCTATATTATGCCAAATCAATCTGAAAATTAGGAGTTATATAACGGCTACAGAAAAACTTTCACTATCCATATTAGACATGACGCTCTATTCATCACTTAATGCTCTCCAAACAGGGCAAGGTAATTAAGCTTTTCATAAACTCCTTTTTAGAATGGGCAAAAATCACATCAGAGGCGAATGAATGGCCACGTTGTTATTTAAATTTGGTTCAGCCGGGAGGCTGCATGTGGGAGTGTACCAGACAAGCACAGGGACACACACAGGTGAGCACACGGCCAGAGGCTCAGTGAGATTAAAAAAAAAAAGGTTCACCATTGTGCACCTCACTCTTATACAGAAACCTAATTTACCACAAACATAAATGTCTAATATTTAAATATTTGTGTATTCATCTTTATACTTCTCGAAAGTATTTCTGGGAGTACAAAAGTAAATTTTAAAAAAAAATCCCTTTTCCCTCAAATGGCAGTATTGTGGGAGTGGAAAGATTTAGTCCCTTTGTGCTACTGCTAATCTGGCATGACACTGCAGAAAACACAAGAAACAAAGACGATAATAAATGTGAAGTATACCTGAGGCCTCAAGCCTCTCTGTAAGCCTAGGGTTCTAGAAACTAGTTCCACCTTGTTGAAGTCCTAACTGCTATCCCTCACATTTATTCTGACTCCAGGCCTGGGAAAGAAATGTGCTTAGTCACTCAGTTGTGTTTGACTCATTACAACCCCATGGACTGTATAGCCTGCCAGGCACTTCTGGGAAAGAAAACCAAAGGAAAAAAAAGTACCCACTGAGATAAAATCAAGAATGCAAGGTAAAAAACAAAAAGTGCACTAAAATGCATGTAATATGATCTGTGGTAATGATTTCCTCTTCTTTATGTTTTCTGTAGTGGAGAAATGCTCTGACTGGAAGGTCAAGTCTAGTATTTGGAGAAGGGAAAGATGCAACAATATTGAAAATATATCTGCATTCTAGACATTAACTCGTTGTTCCATGTATTATATACACCTTTCTCTACTGCTGCTGCTGCTAAGTCGCTTCAGTCGTGTCCGACTCTGTGCAACCCCATAGACGGCAGCCCACCATGCTCCCCTGTCCCTGGGATTCTCCAGGCAAGAACACTGGAGTGGGTTGCCATTTCCTTCTCCAATGCGTGAAAGTGAAGTCACTCAGTCATGTCCAACTCTTCGTGACCCCATGGACTGCAGCCCACCAGGCTCCTCCATCCACGGGATTTTCCAGGCAAGAGTACTGGAGTGGGGTGCCATTGCCTTCTCCGCTTCTCTACTGGCTCAGGGCAATTATTTTTAAAGTTGCCATCTGCACCTATTATGAGGCTCTTCAAGTGCCACCAACAAACAGACACGTTTCAATCAACACTGTCCTCTAGAAAACAGGTGAGGAAAGAATCCAATTACTCTGCTACACTACAGTAAACATTCCAGCAGTTGGCTATAATATGTTCCATGAAATCAGGAAATTTTAAGACCTCTGGCATAGAAATGTCATCCTTCATGTTGATTACACAATGAAGATACTTCTAATCAGGCTACCAGAAAGATACCCCTCTCCCAAAACATGGTCAGCATTAAAAATAGATGAACTGAAGTGTTAACTCAGAAATGGGCTCTTCTCAAAACCCAAAAGATTCCAGAATTTTGTGACAGTCTTACTCTGAAAGTACTAATGTATTTATTGCTCAAAAAAAGCAATGAAAAATATTAAAAGTAGCTATACATAAGAGCTCAAAAATTATGCTTAAATTAAAATGTAAAATCATTTATGGAGAAAAGTATGCAGGAAGCCCATTTACCCACATTAGCTTGGACAAACAGGGGAGGTCACTGAGGGAAGACCCTATAAACCGACATAAACCTGAATGTGCACAATACTTCTGGGGCAAAAGCTCACTGTTTAATATCATAATGTTTAAAATTCAGAAGGCTATTTTTATCGGCTGCTATAACCTCTGATGCCTCCCTGACTATTGGGTATGCTCTGACTACTTTTTTATTAGGCCAGCACACAGTTATATAGCAGCAGCTGTTCAGTAACAACTATTTAATTGCATTTTTCTGACATCCTGGATATATACTATCAGAGTACCCTTTTACAAATTCACTCCATAGTGTTAAACCTCAGAAACTGAGTGAGTATATGAATCTAGGTTAATCTTAAGACTGAATATATCGGGACTTCCCCTTGTGGTCCAGTGGTTAAGCCTCTGAACTTCCACTGCAGGGGTGGGGGGGCACGAGTTCAATCCCTGATAGAGAACCCCACGTTCCACACAGTGGGGTCAAAAAAACGGGGGAGACTGATTATATTATTTTCTATATAAGCACGTATCATGAAATCCAGACTGTAAATCATAAGGAATGATTAAATATTAACTTAGCAAAAAAGTCTGTCCAAGACTTACTGTTAGACATCAGTCTCCTCCACTGGTTTTAGAATGATTCGGCTTGCTTTATTATAAAGTTTTCTGATTACAGGAGCTGTATGACCTGAGAGGTATACTTATAAATTTTTGCTGTAAACCCTAGTCTGTTCCTAATAAGATACAATTTAAGAATGGAGAAAAGCTACAGAAACCCCTCAAGTACTTAATCTCTATTTAATCAACCACCTTATCTTTTTATGAGTTGTAAAACAGGATTCTTTCTGCTTTTTTTTTTTCTTTTCCCAAACATCCTCTGGGTAATGAAACTACTGAGAAATGGAACTGCCCAGGAAGGGAGAAAAAAATGCAACAAACTTACTCATATAGAGTTGCTGTCTCTGTATAAAGAAACCAAAACAGTGAAACTCATTTTTTTTAAGTCTCTTTTTCAAATAAAAGCTGATAAATGATGCTAATTCAGCTTTACTTATAAGATCAGAAGGTCTCTAACCTGAGTTGCAAGGCTATTGCTCTTATCAGAAGTTTCAAGGGTCACGAATTAGAAATGAGGGAATTTTAAGAATCAGAAAAAAATGCGTGCCACTTACAGAATCAAATCATTATAAATGACCAAGGCAATGTAAAGTCTTATTGAAATGTGCAAAGTTTTAGACTAAGGCAGCAAGGTTTATGCTCTAAGAGGAAAATGATGCTTAAACATACAAAGCCTGCAGGGTTTGCAAACTCAAAGCCTTTGGGGCTGGAAGGAAATGAGAGAAGGCACAGACTGTATTCCATTAAAAATGGATAGCTGCCATTTAGTCTAAGTCAACTGCACTTCCATGAAGGGCTGTGAGCCTGGTGTTGAAAATGTTCTGACTTTTCAATCAGATCAATATGCAGAAACTTTCTGCAGAAAGTTTTAAGTATTAAATGTTTTATTATAAAAATGTTATGGAAAAAAATTCTGCTTAGGAAGAAGAGTCAAAATATCTATAATCCATACGTGGGAAGGCAGTTTATAACATGTGGACTAATCTTCCAAGTCCCAGTGTGGGTCTAATCTCATACTACTTGGTAGAAATAAACTTAAAATGCTTAGCATTCCCTAGGAGAGTCAGCATTAGAAACATCAGCCACTCCAGGAAATAGACTTTGGCCTAGAAATGGTGTCTGGAGTATTACTGGGAAAAAGGGGAAGACAAGACATGGTGGGACTATAAACACATTAGAAAGAAAACTAATAATACCACCATTACCTTCTGTTGGGCTTTATAAAGTTCAGTGTTAGAATTCTTTTTATACCTAAAATGCTAGAATGGGCTGAGTTACAATGCAGCATGGAAAACTGATTATTGGTTCAAGTATGATTTCTGGATATTATTAATAGGTAGTAAGCTCTTTGGAAAATACCATCATATCTCTGAAAAAAAAAAAAAAAAAAACTCAAGAAAAACAACAACAGAGAAAAATAATATCACAGAGCACACTGACAACCAGGATGAAATAAGACTGCCAAAGAAAAGAAATGTCTTCTTTTGGAAATGATGTGCTAGTACCAGTAGTTACCAAGGGCTGGTTGATTAAATCCAAGTCAAGTTTAACTGGCCACAGTCAAGTATCACTTTAAAAATCAGTCTATTTGACCAGTTCATTCTGAAAAAGAGCAGTGCTCTTTTTCCTTTGTTACATGTGATTTAGACAAAATAAATATGATTTATCTGAACAAATTTGTTTAAAAAATACAAAATATCATTTTTATATAAAACTCTACCCAAACCAGTAAGTTCAGGTTTATATAAACATACACACATATATATTTTTAAAATTCCAAAAGTCCAGACACAAGCCCATAGGGGTGTGTGGCCATCATAGGCTCATCACTTAACTCTGGCAGTTGTAGGACTGTTGTGAGGTGGGTGGGTCTCTGACCTACACTTAACAGCTGTCAGCTTTAACACCCTTCCCATGAGGAAATTTTTACCTTTTGTTCAAATCTGAACAAAACTCACCACTGAACAAACAAGAGAAATGTTAACAGGACACTTGGCACAAAAGGACTAAGAGAAAGTGGGTCATATATAGTCCCTCAGGCTGTCAGTCATCTAGACACAAGTGAGTCAGCATCCACGGTGTTCAGAAGGTAGAGTTCAGGTTGAACTGTCAATCCCAGATGGTACTGAGGACAAAAAGATGGAAAAGGGTTAGACTGATTTATAAGTATTTAAAATTGGCATTCAAATATCTATAATCAGCATATAAAAGTAGTTCTTATTTCAGTTCTGCTATACTGATTTTCTTTCAGAAAATAAATGGCTTATAAATACATGAATGGTTTACTATATATATAAAGTAACTGACAGGAGCTGAAATAGTTAAGGATTTGTTAATGCCAAATACGAAATTTGCACTTTAACTATTACATACTCTACCTCGGCAAGGGTGTTTCTGATCAGGATATTAAGAGCAAATGTACTGCGAGCTTTTATACCTTAATACTAAGTGTGTCAGAACTCAAATTTCAGGGAGTTCCCTGGCGGTCCAGTGATTAGGACTCTGTGTTCCTCCTGCAGAGGGTTCAGGTTCAATCTCAGGTCAGGGAACTAAGATCCCATTAGCTGCACAGAACGCCCCCCCCCCCCTCCCCGCCAAAAAAGAAATCAAATTTCAAATAGCCTAAATTCTGAGCTCTATTGTCTGGGCCCTAATTATCCTTTGGCACCTGAGCAGAAAAAGCCTTTCATTAAACAAAATAAAGAAACATAAAACAGCATGTGTTAAGAGAAAAGGATCCCAGACGTTCATCAGACTTTATAAGAATTACTTTAGCTGCCTTTAAAACACATTGCCAGGAACTTCCGTGGTGGTCCAGCGGATAAGAATCTAACTTGCCAGGCAGAAGAAGGTTTGACCCCTGGTCAGGGAACTATGATTGCACATTCCTGGAGGCAACTAAGCAAGCTCTGGCTCTGGAGCCCACAAGCAGCAACTAGAGAGAAGTCTGCACACAGCAATGAAAGATCCCACGAGACGCAACCAAGACCCAAGGTGGACAAAAAATATGAAAACAAAGCAAAAAAATATTTGCCAGACTCACTCCAGTAGGCCTAATCCAGATGATTTGTATCAGCATTTGTGAAGTTGTAGCTTACTCTTTTCCTCTCCTTTGCATTCACCGTGGGACAATCACTGAGTCTCCTTTAAGCCCTACTGGTATCACCAGGGGTTTTAGGAATGTTGTTGCCCCTTGGTACCAACAGCCTCTTTTGGGCCTTTCAGTTGTCTCATCTCTATAGAGAGTTAACCTTCTGTTGTAAGAATCAAATGAGATCCTATGAGTGCTCAGGATGCCAAATGCACACTATAAATTCACAGAAATATTTCTAGTATAGTGCAAAAGGCACTGGGGCTGGGACCAAGCTCCAACTCTGCCATTTCCTATGACCTTGAGCAAGTTATATATCCTTCTTGAGCCTTATCCTACTCATTTGTAAAATGGGAATAAGTGCTGCACTTTAAAATGCCAAGGACATTAATAAACTATCTCATTTTGTGTGTGTGTGGGTGGGTGTGATGTCACGTCCGACTCTGATCCCATGGGCTGTATAGCCAGCTAGGCTCTTCTGTCCATAGAATTTTCCAGGCAGTAATACTGGAATGGGTTGCCATTTCTTAGTCCAGGGAATTTTCATGACCCAAGGATTGCACCACGTCTCTTGCGTCTCCTGCACTGGCAGACCAATTCTTGACCACTGCGCCAGCTGGGAAACCTATCTCATTTTAGTCTTCAGCAATTTTTTTAGACATGCCCATCAGAGGTTTACAATGATTGTGTGAAGATGAGACAAAATGCGGCCCATGATAAAACTATTCTCAATTAGAAAGCTAGGAATTACTGAGTCACACTGGCCTTAGCACTTCAGATTTCAGTCTTTATACTCACTTCAGGGTTTTATGACTCAGGTTTTAGTAACCAAGAGCAATTGTCAGATGCACTGACAATCCACTGCGGTCTTTTCTTAAGTGAACTAAGGTGGTGGGCTGGGCGTATAGTACGCAAGGGCTGCATTTTTAGCCCCACGACCTCCAGGTTGTATCACTTCATGGCTTAGTAGAGAAAACTCCTTCATTGGAAAAGTTTGTTGTATTGCTCAGGGACACTGAGAAGTGGAGCTAAATAGCAGAGGAACTGGCTAAACCTTTCAAGGGCAGAGAGGTATGCAAATGAATAAACTATGAGTTCTTACTTATTGCTGGCCCTGCCCATTTTCCACACCCACCAGAAAAAGCATTCAGGTACTTTTGAAAACTTAGCACAGGCCAAACAAAATTAGTCTATGAATTGGCAGCTTTTGACCTAAAACATATTCTAGCACTCATCAGAGTATTAAGAGAAGTATCTTTGATATGGTACTATTCTTGGTGCTGCTAAATACCAAAGCTTGGTGTCTAAAGTTTACTATTAAGTGTATACTACGTATTGTATCAGATGATTAGTAAAAATAACATGCGTTCTGGAATTGAGCTAGTCAGACCCAAATGCCAAATGCCTACTGATTAGTGATGCGTTATTTCAGTTTCTGGCCCTTCAGTCACCTTATATGTATGTGTGTGTGTGTGTGTGTATATATATATATATATATATATATGTCCTTTTGCTCTAAGAATGACATGAGATGATGCGCACGCTGAGGGCTTCCCAGATGGCTCAGAGGTAACGAATCTGCCTGTCGATGCAGGAGGCCCAAGAGATGTGGGTCCAATTCCTGGGTTGGGAAGATCTCCTAGAGTAGAAAATGGCAACCCACTTTCATATTCTTGCCTGTAAAATCTCATGAACATAGGAGCCCAGTGGGATATAGTTTATGGGGTTGGAAAGAGTCAGACACAACTAAACCTGCGCGCGTGTACGCGCACACACACACACACACACACACGGGATATAGTTTATGGGGTTGGAAAGAGTCAGACACAACTAAACCTGCACGCGTGTACGCATGCACACACACAAACACACACACACACACACACAGTGTGCTTAGACCCCAACTACCATAATAATGTGTTATTTTTAATGTTCCCAAGCTAAGGTGTCAAAAGGTGGCACATCTGGATTCACAGGCCCTGCCCAAGGAAGGAACACTACAGAGGGCAGAGCTGAAGGAAGTCTCAAACCAGGACCTTCCAACTGTGACGCGCCCTATGTTAGCTATGAAATTACACCCAAATAAAGAGGTGCCTGGTCTTAGTGGTTAGAATTCTAAGCTTTTATGCCATGAGCCCCATTCCTGCCGTGGGGTCAATCCCTGGGCAGGAGCTAAGATCCCCGAAGGCATATGGCACAGCCAAAAAAAGATTTAAAAAAACAAAACAAAACCAAGGTAAGAAGGGTGAGTCAAATGAGAAGGACAACATGGAAAAGAAAATTCACAGATGGCGTCTATGGTGTTTTTCACAGGATTTAGTTCCTGTAAGACAGACAGGGAAGGCTTGCAACAGAGTGACAATCCTGGAAAAAATTAAGGGTTGACTTAGTTTTTCATGCCATGTGTTTGGTGACAAGACTAGCAGTTTACTGTGTCTGAGTTTTGTATTTCTATCCAATCTTTGTATTTATATGCTTTCATTTCTAAGTTAAACAATTTTCCTTTCACCTTTCAAATACTCATACTTTTTATTGGCAGCATATACAGAATATAAACGCCTACCTCAGTGGTGAAACAAGACTACAGACAGAAAAATGTTCAGCTTAGAGCAGAAAAAGGCAGAATGACAGTTTTTTTCTCAATTTTAAATATTTTAATGATGTAACATTTAGCAATGGCAAAACTAATTAAATCAGTGATAGAAATTAGTGCTTGGTGTTTATAATTCATCAAGCCTTCTGGGAACTAAACCTATGTTGAGCCTTGAACAAATTGAATTTGAACTTCAAGAGTCTCCTCACATACATTTTTTTTCAAAGGTAAATACGACAGAAATACATGATCCCAGGCAGGATGAATTTGAGAACATGAAATCACACATTCGGAGGAACACTGGACATGAAAGGCTGAGTATACACATGAAGAGCTGATATAAATTACACGCAGAATTTTTATTTCATCCCTCCATGAAACACCCCTAACACCTAGATGTCCAGGGAGGTCAACTGTATTCCTCTATCCCTTCTAAAGAGAAAAATCATGAACAGTGTGAATCTACTATGTCAATCCAGGTGGTAGTTGATGTTTCAGTATTTCAAAGTTGTTGAGATCCCACTCATATAGAGTATTTTCAAGGTTTTAAAAAAAATATCCAGGAAATCAAATTGGAAAAAGGAAAAAAAAACTTTTTAATTAAAACCAAGTTTACATATTGTTAAATGGCCCCTAAAAGCTCATTGCAACCACTCCTAAAACCACTAGCAGGACCTCACAGGAGCCAAACTGCAGTTCTTCCCCATTGCTGATAATTCCCGGTATGCTATAGCAGCAGCTATTTCATGCCACATTTATAAAGAACAAGGACCAACTTACATAAAGTACAATTGTACATCCTTGAACATTTCACACAAGCAGCGTGCGCATGCAGGCACTGGGAGCTGTCAGCTCTGAACATTGCTTACTGCACCCAGAGCAGTGGCTGCAGAGAAAATGCACTTTCCATGTGAGAGCATTAGGCGGAACACAGTATGGGAGTGCTTTTAACACTGTGACACACTACACTCAGAGTGACATAAACTGACATTTAACTGGGAAAAAATTTTTCATCACTGCAAGACATATACATAACTTTGAAAAGAAAACTAGCAGCTTTTACCTGGGCTTCTAAATATTTGTGAATCTGAGACTGACTGGACCCAGCCAGACTCCAGGCAAAGGTAAATGATGTTAGTGTACCATCTCTTTACAAAGAATTTCGTCAACATGGCCCTCACCTACTGAGGCCAGACGAGAGCTTAAGCGGTCAGTCCCCGATATCTCCAGAGGGCCCTTGTGACCAGTCTAGGGAATGATGGTAGGGGAGAGGGAGGGATGTGAGGAGGGACGGTTGGGGAATTTGTCTCTCACAATTCTGTGCTACGTCACTGGAGGGGCTGAGGTAAAGGTACGGTCAGTGGAACACAGAAGTTTACTCTTAAAGTCACGTAAACGACAGTCCGTTCAGTCTGCGCTTTAGACTGTGTACAAAGTCCTGGAACAATGCCTTTAGGGGCTCAGGGGGACAGAGAACATCAATCAGCAGGCGCTCCGGAAGGAAGCCACCAGAAATGCGGTCCTTCAGTTGCATTCCCGTTACTGTTCTCTCAAGTCAGCGGCTGTAAAGGACCTGGTTATTTATCTCCACCAGACAATGTGACTTGGTTTGAGATAATCACACGGTCTCAGGCTCCACAAGTGAAAATGTCAGAAGTGGCTGAAGAGCAGCGGCCCCGTGCTGAAGGGACCCGTTTCCTCTGACTCCAGAGCTCCACCATCTGGTCTCCAAGTTTTTCCCTCTGAGGGAATGGCTGAAGAGAGGCAGCCCAGTGCAACCCTGCAGAGAGAACTTGGCAACCAGTGACACCGAAGGACTCGCTGAGAGGGAGCGGGCTTTCCAACGCTTACATCCAGAGCTCCCAAGATTGCCTGGCAAGTCGTCTTGGGCATGCTTCAGAAAAACATGACGATTCTGGTAGAAGGTGTTTTTCAGGAATAAAACAGATGGTTCCTCTTCTTTCAAGTTTTTTCACCTCACCCCAAAGTCTCTTGAGAACATCAGTTCATAAATGCTACCATCTTTTTCTATCACTACCCTCCTGGAGGAGGAAGGGGAAGGTTTCTCTACTCCAAGTGCTCAAGAAGAAATACCATCAAGAGAGCTCTGTACTAACATGAGAGTCATTAAAACTGGGACTCCCAAGAACATTTCAGTAAGCTCACAATCTCTGAGGGAAATCATCAGAGTGATTTTCAGAAGAGATTAGTATTAGTTACCATGACCACAAGTGAGTTTTACCATCTGTTCATTTATCATCTTCTTTAATGCTTTCTTATCCCTCTTAACTTTCAATGAAATTAAAGTGAAAATAAGTTAAAAGAATCCTGAACCTGATGGAGGTAGACTATCTCATAAGTTTATATTTAATATGAATCAAACCACCCTAATTGAGGTTTTATTTTTTATAATTAATTCAAAGGGTATGCATAAGGAAAGTATTTCTCAGACTTTTAAATCCATTATCTTTTGATAAATAAAACTTGCATACCTATTCTATAATTTGTATTATGAAAACTATTGCATTTTCCAAATATGTTTTTTTAACATATAGTCAGTCTTGTTAAGAATCATGCATTGAGAGCTACTCACATAAAGATAAAACAACTGACCCTGGGACAGTGAAAGAATTCAGTGCTGTTTGAGAGCAGGTATCAAGCTGTCAAAGATCGTAAATCCAGTTACCAGGTTAGGAGTTCCGGAGGAAAAATAATGCTATCTTTCAAACAAATATGCAACAATGTCTTTCCCAACAAACAGCCGAGTCCTAAATGCAGTCTGTGCAACAGCACATACCTTTGGCTATGTTCACACAGTAAACCATAGAAACACACTGGCTCTGATGGCTACCTGTGAACAGTGTTTACTTAGGATAGCCAGTGGTGGCTTCTTCGGTCAGCAGGACTTTAGAGATGCTTACCGTGTGCCCACAGTCCAGGAAGGACATGCCCAGTGCAATCAAACACTGCCAACCCTAAAAGAGAAAATACGGTCATCATTTGCTGACCCGTCTGGAGAGCCCACTCACCCCCCTCACCGCCCACAATGCACTGCTCAGATGCAAATCTCTTTGCTGTACTAATTTCAGTTCTCAGCTCCCTCTGTTCCTACTGCTTTGTGTTTGCGGTGTGTTTCTTTTATCTAACTCTCAGGCAGAATTCCCTGAAGACCACTACTCCATTTCAGTCCTACTCCACTCCTCACAATGCAGGGCAATGACCGACTGGCTAAAACAACTGCAATAGTCTCCTGAGCTAAACAGCAGGAATTCACCCAGAATCAGTCCTCAGCCTTGAAAATGGGTCTTCAACATTTTCTACAGCCTCACGGTGACCAAGAATGACTCAGCACTGTCATAACTGATCTGCATGAAGGAAGGATCCCCTTAAGTTCTACACACTTTTTTGAGGGGGCCAGGGTGAGGGGTTGTTGCAGAGCTCAGTTCCCTTACCAGGGACTGAATCTGGGATTTTGAAGCGAAAGCCAGAAATTGTAAACACTACGCCACCAAGGGTTACCCTACAGCGAATTATTAAAACAATTTCCGTCAAGGCCATACTGAGTTACTTGGGTTTCCTGGGAGTAAGTCCTTATATTGTAGGGTCAGTATAATCTTAGTGTGCCCATGGTTTACTGAGGAGGAAAAAAGCAGAGCTATATCTATCTAAAACATAATTTCTCAACATTCATTAAAATGATATTCCCAATCAAATATCTACCCTCTGGCAGACCCTGACACAGGGGCTAGGTGTTGTCAGATGAGCAGGGGTTTCTACCATCCAGTCTTCTCATCTTTTGCAGTAGACAACGTATAAACTCAGCTGTCCCCAGTCCTCTCCCACTGTGATTTTTAGAGAAACCTGTCTAGAATGAGGGAGATGTGTTGCTGGCATAGCTGCTCTTCCTTGATATAAGTAATGTTACAGAAGAAGACGAAAATAGAGAAAAGAATATATCCATAATCCGACCATCCAAACGCAACTACTATTACCATTTTATATAATTTACTCTAGACTTTTGACAATTGTTTTTATTATCTAGGTATTTATAATTCTGCATTCTTTTTCTTTTTATTATTATTTATTTATTTTGCATTCCTTTTCTATATAGCTTGTTTTATAACCATCATTCTTTAGTAATTCTAGAATAATTCAACGAGAGATTATCACTATTTCCTTGAGTCGTCACTGGACAGCTATTAAGCAGTAGAGCTGGGCAGTGTTGGGAACCCACATGTGTTCCCTCCAGAGATTTGAAATCACAAGACACACCTCTCTTCTCCAACCCCATCTTATACCACTCTACTTTCTACATGGCTGATCTTCTTTGAGTTCTTCAAACATACTACACTCTCTTGTTAGGAATTATTAGGAATGGAAACCAGACAGAGTGACAGATTTAGAAAAATGATAGCTCTTAGGAACCGGGGGAAAATTTATGGTTAAAAATATTCTTTAGTCACAGCTGGTTTAACGATTTCACATAAATTGTGTCAATAACCTGAAGACAGATAACCATATGCTCTTTTGGTCCTTTCTCTTCTGAGTGTTAGCCCCCCTTGACCACCCCTGCCCCTTCCAACTGGACTTACCAAGTAAAACACAAAGCTCAGATAAGCTACGCTGACCACTGCAGCCACCACGTACAATACCACATGCCCTAGATCCTGCACATAAACCACGACAAAGTACATGTTGATGGAACAGATGATAAGGACCAAGATACCGCCTGTAATCCTCCAGCCTCTGTCAAAAGAATCAGCACAGTTATTGGTAGAATAGTCCAACCTGTCCACAAACAGAAAAAGACACTGTGTCTTTTGGGGTCACAGGACAGGAGTAAGTGGCATTTAAAAATAAACCGAAAAGTGCTTATGTCCCAGATTAGGTTAAATGACCCAAAGTTACACAATAATAGGGAGAAAAAGGAAGAAGGAAAAAAAAAACAAAACACTATCAAATAATCCCTATTATTTTAGCCCCTAAAAATGCAACAAGCCTTACAAGTGAAAAAGTCATGTGTCCCTAGAAATGCAACATGTCATTTAAATACCTGATGTACTTTAGAGATGTATATAAAAGGTATTAGCTTATGCCTCCCTCATTAAGATCATTTAAGATGGATTTAAGATACTTTAACCTTCAGTGGCTGAAGTTGAAAGCCCTAAAAGCTAAAAAATTTCCCACCAGAAACAAAAAATGTGCTTGCCCTCCATTGTTAAATTCATGGTCTCCATTTTCTTTAATTTGCTTTATACTGAAATATAGTTGATTCACAATGTTGTGCTTATTTATTTTTAATTCTTGGCCACACCCTGTGGCATGTAGGACCTTAGTTCCCTGACTTGGGATGGAAATCGCACCTCCTACACTAGAAGGCAGTCTCAACCACTGGACCACCAGGAAGCCCCCAACAGTCTCTATTTTCTAAGTCAGAGATTGAGGAGGCAGCTCGAGCAATCATGTCTTAAAGCACATAGTCCCCCTATGACTTAATTTCTGACTGGTCAGTTTGATGAAGATACCCTTCCCCCCGACATCTTGGGGAACTAACAGAAGTACACTCACAATCCATTGGCAAATTCACTCATCACAGGCCGCAAGCTTGTAAACGTGAGGATGGGTATGAGAGCAAAGGGAAGCTGCAAAAGAAACAACTAAGATCAGAAGGGGCTACAGGAGTTCCTGTAACACCCCAGAGAGCAGCACTGTTAGCAAAAGGGAACCACAGACCCTGCCTCACCTACTCTGTGAGAAATTATTCCTGTCATCCCAACATGCTGCAGGGTTATGTGGAAATCTATAGCATTAACCCAGCATCAGTTATGCTCATAGTGTCTACAAAATTTCTACCTGCCTTGTCTTCTTAATCTCTATAATCTCCCAACAGTCTCCTTTACATTATTTAATGTTTGCTTCGGTTAATGAATAATTTTGTGTTCTATGTGTAATTACAGATTATAATTCCCATTCAACAGGCTTAGAAAAAAACAAGCCACTTCTAAAAACCTTTTAGATTCCAGAGATTTCATACGCGTTCACCATAGACCAAGACTGTGCCTCTTTCTCCCTCTGAATTTTCCCCATACCCACACTAGGCTTGGTACCTAAGGGCAATACAGAATGCCTCCTGACTCAATGGGATGTGAGTTTCCCCAGCTCCCTCCTCACTTGTAAGCTCTGAAGAACATTCAGGAAGTCATTCATTCCTGTTAGATGCTCCACGTCTTGGAAGACGGCCACAAGCAGAGTGGGGATGATGGCAATAGAGCGGGTAAGAATCACTCGGGCAAAGCGTGACCACCTTAGGTTCAAAAATCCCTGGAAGAAAACACAGAAGGAGGATGAATGTCTGGGAGAGGACACAGAAAAAGGTCTGGGGAGGTTCGGGAAGACCTTAGAGGCACAGAATTAAGAAGGGACAAAAGGGCAATGTCCTCTTCCTCTCGTCTATCCCAGTCACAGCAGCACGTACCTCCATGACAAACTGGCCGGAATAGGTTCCTGTCATGGTGGAGCTCTGCCCCGCAGCCAGGATCCCCACCGCCCAGATGTAGAGAGCGGCAGGCCCAAAGTAACACCCCAGCACAACACCCTGGAGAGGCAAGGGAGAGAGATCACCTGAGACAACACCCCAAACATATCCTTGATGTCACTTCTCCCCATCCCTGGCTACGCACCCACCTCTACCAAGCGCTGTGCTGGCACTGTCCCAGGAGCTAGACTCGGGTCCTGACCTCATTCTAGAGGCTTTCAACCTAAATTCTGCTGGATGGGCCCCCATTCCTCCTCAGCCTAGTCCCTTCTCTTCTCTAGGCTCCTAAAGCCTTTATCCTCAACTCATATGTTAAGTATCAAAAAGAAAAATGACTATAACACACTTCCCAAATTATATTCCTAAACACACTATTCTGGAAGATGGTAATAGGAATGGAAAGAAACCTCCAATAAACTTCAGAAATGTTAAATACTATGTATTGTGTACTGTTGGAGGTTCACAATGTAATCAGCATAAAAGGGACAGAGAGGCCCCAGTAAAGACCACTTTACTGGAACTTCCCTGGCAGTCCAGTAGTTAAGACTCTGTGATCCCATGCAGGGGGCAGAAATTTCACCCCTGGTCCGGGAACTGAGATCCTGCATGCCACACAGCGCAATCTAAATAAATAGTCTTCAGCCACACACACAAAAAAGACCACTTTAACAGGGATACTTCTTTAGTCTCCCCAGTTAACACCTAGAAAACAATATCCTATCAACATAAGTTTGGGAATTGCTGATACAATGAAATCGTCTTCTAAGCTGATCTCCTATTCCCTTCCACGTAATCCAAAAGGCTTGTCTGGCATCTGGACCTCTGAAAAAAAAAGACACTACACTGAAGATATGCTGAGCTCTGAAGTGAACCCACTGAAAAGACCAGACACTATGCTAAGAATCTCGATTCAGGGGCAGAGATCAGAAATCCGAACACGTTTACCCCTTTGTAGATGTCCACAGCCAGTGTTGAGTTATCGTCTGGGAAAAGGTGAGTGTGGGGACTGCTGCTGTTTTTACAGACCGCAACCTGGAACCAAAGCAGTTTAGGAACAACGTTTGAGTCCAGAACTCAGAGAAGAAGACCTCTCCGACAGCTCACAGACAGACGGATCATCTAAGAAACGAGTCCTGCGGGTGAGACACTGGACACAGGCTGATGACAGCAGAGGCTGGCGGCAGGTCCTTGAGCTCTGCCTCCTCACTTTGTCTATACCCCCAGGTAACCAAAAGCTTTTCCTTGAGTTAGAGTGTGCATGGGAATACACGAATGCTGGGTCATTTTAAATGATAATAGGAGGTGAGGGCCCTGAAACAGACTTCAAATATGAGAGGACACCCAGAACAGGGTGGCCTTATTCAAAGCAGAGCCAGGAGTCAGAGGTCCTACGGGTGGGAAACAAAGGAGTTATCAAAACTAGATTGGCAAAAAAAAAAAAAAACTAGATTGGCAATCAGGAGTCAAGAGGACAGAGAATTCAGTGTGATAAAATAGCCTGTCTAGCCACAGCTTCTATTTTCTGTTGGTTGACTCCTCCCGCCTGTAATCACTAAATGGCAGGACTGGCAAGCAGCCAGTAGTTGGTAAACAGGAAGCAAGGGGGATGAGAAAGAGCCAAACAGACATGAAGCCACCAACAACAGCCTGAGGCAACCTTGGTCTAAGGCAAGTTTCCTTACCTGTTTAAAGCTACGAAGGAGGGTCTGGGCTTGGTCACAGCCCCAGCCTGTAAAGCTGAGTAGTGCCATGACTTAGGGGCAGCACTGAGATCTACGTCCCCTGAGCTTGAAGTCACTGTCACGTTTTCCTGCCCCAATGCAGCCTCCTCCTTTCCCTCACATCCACTACTACGCAGGACCCAGGCTTACTTACCACCTGCTCGTTGGTTTTC
Source organism: Cephalophus harveyi (assembly GCA_006410635.1). Lineage (NCBI taxonomy): Eukaryota > Metazoa > Chordata > Mammalia > Artiodactyla > Bovidae > Cephalophus > Cephalophus harveyi. The sequence continues at coordinate 34,009 of SJYT01059211.1, forward strand.
CCAAAAAATGCTTCGGCAAACACTGAGACAACAAAGACGTTGATGATAAAGGAAACAAAGAGAGCAATGCAGGATTCGATGAAGAAGTACTTATTCGCTTCTCGAACTTCCTGCTTGCTGGCCCGGTCTACCTGTCTGGACTAGAGAGGCAATAGCAACAGTCACTTTCTGACGAGTTGGAACAAGTTTCCTTGTGATGTTTCATAAGTCTGTAGTCAGCTGAAAGGCCTAGGGGGCAAACAACTGACCACATGAAATGTGAGACTCCACTTACATCCTGGTTCACTGAGTGAGTAAGAAGTCATAACCCTTTGATAAATCATACATCCCAAAGAGGAAAAAGTGAACAAGAGACTGCCGAACCCTCAGTTATGTGGCTGGAAGAACTGCTGACCCACGAGAACAATCTGATTTCAGACCTAATGTGGACACCACCTTAATTACAAAGGTCTCTGAAATCTTCCAACAAACGATTGTGATGGGTTAACTGGTAAAAGCCAGATTAGGCTCTTTCCTCCTGACCTCCAGGAGGCCAATCAGGCTTCTGAGATTTAAAGACAAGAGACACGGTGCCCCTTCAGATCTTTTAAGGACTCTAGTCCCTTCTCTATGTCATCTTGGTCCCATCTCTGGTCACCTTGGTGATACAAGAGTGTGCAGTCCAACTTGGAAAAACGCATGCTCCTTCAGGGCTCCAACAGTTGTGAACTAAGTGTGTGCCCTTGCAACGAAAGGAAAAGATGCCATGAAACTACACAGGCCACTGAGATACGAAAGGTCTTGCTCACCTTAACTAAGGCAGAATGCAGGTACATGTTGTGTGGCATGATAACAGCGCCCACGATGCCCACAGCCTGCTCAATCTGCGGGGTACGACAGCCTGAACAGGATGGTAGGAACATGCCTTTGAGGACCTGAGTCTGGCTGGGTTTCACTGTAACATACTACATACAAACAGAACAGCTATTAGTCTTTTCTGCAACATGAGACTAGGGAGTAACACAGTACTAGAAAACATTGCATCTTTACTCCTTAAACTCCTCATCAACAGCTACATAGGAAATGAGGAACATAGAACCACCCAAAAAAACCAAGCAGCACAAGGTCAGAGAGTTTAGGACTGGGGTATCCAGACCTTCACACTGTTATTTTAGATACACGAAATCGACGTGTAGTGCTGTTGCTCAGTCCTGTCCGACTCTCTGCAATCGCATGGACTGCAGCCTGCCAGGCTCCTCTGCTCGTGGAATTTCACAGGCAAGAATACTGGAGAGGGGTGCCATTTCCTCCTCCATTTCCCCACCCAAAGACAGAATCCAAGTCTCCTATGTCTCCTGTACTGGCAGGCCGATTCTTTAACACCAGCACCACCTGGGAAGCCTGGATGTGTTGAGAATCTAATATTCTAAAGAAATAAAACAGCTGCTAAGGGCCTTATTGATATTATCGTCAGGATAACTCCTGTGAGACACACCTTAGAATAGTCGATTCTTGATTATTCACACTAATCATGCTTCCACGTTCACCTATGTATAGAAAAATCACTAACACTTGCCACTAGCATCTGCTGAGACTCACTCAGAAACACTTTTTCCTGATTCAGCATTTCTCTTGAAGCCTTAGACCAAACTCTACCATCGACTCATATAGTAGACACATTTTCAAAAGCTTAGCTAGGCCAATAAGCAGAAATCAGTTTATAATAACCAGACACAGACAGGGGCATTACTGAATATAATGGTAGGGTTAGGGTTACTTTTAACCCAATGGAATGTCAGATTGGGGCACAAACTGGCAAACATGTACTGTATCCCCTATAGCTCATTAATTGTTACAATACAGAGAAAGTCTAAGCTGCAACTACTGTCAACTAGGATGAGCAAAAACAAACCCCTCTAATGTTAACAGCCAAGAATAACCCTGTAACCCCTTTCCTAACCCTCTCCAATGCTATTCTGTTGCTGAGAATAACTTGGGACCAGAAATTCTAGTACAGTTTTAAACTAGGAGTCCCTGCAGGTCTTCCTGGACACTAGTCTCTGCCACATCCTTCCTTATTCCTAGTTCTCTAGGCTCCTAAAGCCTTTATCCTCAACTCATATGTTAAGTATCAAAAAGAAAAATGACTATAACACACTTCCCAAATTATATTCCTAAACACACTATTCTGGAAGATGGTAATAGGAATGGAAAGAAACCTCCAATAAACTTCAGAAATGTTAAATACTATGTATTGTGTACTGTTGGAGGTTCACAATGTAATCAGCATAAAAGGGACAGAGAGGCCCCAGTAAAGACCACTTTACTGGAACTTCCCTGGCAGTCCAGTAGTTAAGACTCTGTGATCCCATGCAGGGGGCAGAAATTTCACCCCTGGTCCGGGAACTGAGATCCTGCATGCCACACAGCGCAATCTAAATAAATAGTCTTCAGCCACACACACAAAAAAGACCACTTTAACAGGGATACTTCTTTAGTCTCCCCAGTTAACACCTAGAAAACAATATCCTATCAACATAAGTTTGGGAATTGCTGATACAATGAAATCGTCTTCTAAGCTGATCTCCTATTCCCTTCCACGTAATCCAAAAGGCTTGTCTGGCATCTGGACCTCTGAAAAAAAAAGACACTACACTGAAGATATGCTGAGCTCTGAAGTGAACCCACTGAAAAGACCAGACACTATGCTAAGAATCTCGATTCAGGGGCAGAGATCAGAAATCCGAACACGTTTACCCCTTTGTAGATGTCCACAGCCAGTGTTGAGTTATCGTCTGGGAAAAGGTGAGTGTGGGGACTGCTGCTGTTTTTACAGACCGCAACCTGGAACCAAAGCAGTTTAGGAACAACGTTTGAGTCCAGAACTCAGAGAAGAAGACCTCTCCGACAGCTCACAGACAGACGGATCATCTAAGAAACGAGTCCTGCGGGTGAGACACTGGACACAGGCTGATGACAGCAGAGGCTGGCGGCAGGTCCTTGAGCTCTGCCTCCTCACTTTGTCTATACCCCCAGGTAACCAAAAGCTTTTCCTTGAGTTAGAGTGTGCATGGGAATACACGAATGCTGGGTCATTTTAAATGATAATAGGAGGTGAGGGCCCTGAAACAGACTTCAAATATGAGAGGACACCCAGAACAGGGTGGCCTTATTCAAAGCAGAGCCAGGAGTCAGAGGTCCTACGGGTGGGAAACAAAGGAGTTATCAAAACTAGATTGGCAAAAAAAAAAAAAAACTAGATTGGCAATCAGGAGTCAAGAGGACAGAGAATTCAGTGTGATAAAATAGCCTGTCTAGCCACAGCTTCTATTTTCTGTTGGTTGACTCCTCCCGCCTGTAATCACTAAATGGCAGGACTGGCAAGCAGCCAGTAGTTGGTAAACAGGAAGCAAGGGGGATGAGAAAGAGCCAAACAGACATGAAGCCACCAACAACAGCCTGAGGCAACCTTGGTCTAAGGCAAGTTTCCTTACCTGTTTAAAGCTACGAAGGAGGGTCTGGGCTTGGTCACAGCCCCAGCCTGTAAAGCTGAGTAGTGCCATGACTTAGGGGCAGCACTGAGATCTACGTCCCCTGAGCTTGAAGTCACTGTCACGTTTTCCTGCCCCAATGCAGCCTCCTCCTTTCCCTCACATCCACTACTACGCAGGACCCAGGCTTACTTACCACCTGCTCGTTGGTTTTCCCAAAAAATGCTTCGGCAAACACTGAGACAACAAAGACGTTGATGATAAAGGAAACAAAGAGAGCAATGCAGGATTCGATGAAGAAGTACTTATTCGCTTCTCGAACTTCCTGCTTGCTGGCCCGGTCTACCTGTCTGGACTAGAGAGGCAATAGCAACAGTCACTTTCTGACGAGTTGGAACAAGTTTCCTTGTGATGTTTCATAAGTCTGTAGTCAGCTGAAAGGCCTAGGGGGCAAACAACTGACCACATGAAATGTGAGACTCCACTTACATCCTGGTTCACTGAGTGAGTAAGAAGTCATAACCCTTTGATAAATCATACATCCCAAAGAGGAAAAAGTGAACAAGAGACTGCCGAACCCTCAGTTATGTGGCTGGAAGAACTGCTGACCCACGAGAACAATCTGATTTCAGACCTAATGTGGACACCACCTTAATTACAAAGGTCTCTGAAATCTTCCAACAAACGATTGTGATGGGTTAACTGGTAAAAGCCAGATTAGGCTCTTTCCTCCTGACCTCCAGGAGGCCAATCAGGCTTCTGAGATTTAAAGACAAGAGACACGGTGCCCCTTCAGATCTTTTAAGGACTCTAGTCCCTTCTCTATGTCATCTTGGTCCCATCTCTGGTCACCTTGGTGATACAAGAGTGTGCAGTCCAACTTGGAAAAACGCATGCTCCTTCAGGGCTCCAACAGTTGTGAACTAAGTGTGTGCCCTTGCAACGAAAGGAAAAGATGCCATGAAACTACACAGGCCACTGAGATACGAAAGGTCTTGCTCACCTTAACTAAGGCAGAATGCAGGTACATGTTGTGTGGCATGATAACAGCGCCCACGATGCCCACAGCCTGCTCAATCTGCGGGGTACGACAGCCTGAACAGGATGGTAGGAACATGCCTTTGAGGACCTGAGTCTGGCTGGGTTTCACTGTAACATACTACATACAAACAGAACAGCTATTAGTCTTTTCTGCAACATGAGACTAGGGAGTAACACAGTACTAGAAAACATTGCATCTTTACTCCTTAAACTCCTCATCAACAGCTACATAGGAAATGAGGAACATAGAACCACCCAAAAAAACCAAGCAGCACAAGGTCAGAGAGTTTAGGACTGGGGTATCCAGACCTTCACACTGTTATTTTAGATACACGAAATCGACGTGTAGTGCTGTTGCTCAGTCCTGTCCGACTCTCTGCAATCGCATGGACTGCAGCCTGCCAGGCTCCTCTGCTCGTGGAATTTCACAGGCAAGAATACTGGAGAGGGGTGCCATTTCCTCCTCCATTTCCCCACCCAAAGACAGAATCCAAGTCTCCTATGTCTCCTGTACTGGCAGGCCGATTCTTTAACACCAGCACCACCTGGGAAGCCTGGATGTGTTGAGAATCTAATATTCTAAAGAAATAAAACAGCTGCTAAGGGCCTTATTGATATTATCGTCAGGATAACTCCTGTGAGACACACCTTAGAATAGTCGATTCTTGATTATTCACACTAATCATGCTTCCACGTTCACCTATGTATAGAAAAATCACTAACACTTGCCACTAGCATCTGCTGAGACTCACTCAGAAACACTTTTTCCTGATTCAGCATTTCTCTTGAAGCCTTAGACCAAACTCTACCATCGACTCATATAGTAGACACATTTTCAAAAGCTTAGCTAGGCCAATAAGCAGAAATCAGTTTATAATAACCAGACACAGACAGGGGCATTACTGAATATAATGGTAGGGTTAGGGTTACTTTTAACCCAATGGAATGTCAGATTGGGGCACAAACTGGCAAACATGTACTGTATCCCCTATAGCTCATTAATTGTTACAATACAGAGAAAGTCTAAGCTGCAACTACTGTCAACTAGGATGAGCAAAAACAAACCCCTCTAATGTTAACAGCCAAGAATAACCCTGTAACCCCTTTCCTAACCCTCTCCAATGCTATTCTGTTGCTGAGAATAACTTGGGACCAGAAATTCTAGTACAGTTTTAAACTAGGAGTCCCTGCAGGTCTTCCTGGACACTAGTCTCTGCCACATCCTTCCTTATTCCTTTAAAATTGGCCAGTGCTGAATTCGGCTTTTTGTTAGCATGTACTGTCTTTCATAATAAAAGGACAAACGCCTTGTTTTAAAAAGCTAAGAATAATAATAATAAAGCTAATGAATAAGCCTGTAATACTTGCCTCATAGCCAAATGTGAGGGCCATAATAGTGATGAGAAAACCAAAAAATGCTTCCAGCTTCCTCAAGCCTAAAGGGGAAAAATGCAGTAGTGAGTTCACAGAAGGCAGATTACCCCATTCCTTTGAGTGACCCCTCCATTCCCACTGTCCTTACCATATTTGTCCAAAAAGAGAAATACAAAAGTATCTGCAATGGTGATGAGAACTCCACCCCATAGGGGAATCCTAGGTCAGAGATTAAAAAGGGAGGTTAAAGGAAAGAAACACTGAGAAAGACCCGTTTCCCAGTTTTCCAACAGCTTTCCAGATACATGACACCTGGAAGACTAAGGACTTGGGAAAAAGGAACAGCACCAAGGGGGCCAGACCTTGGGTAGTTTAGGATCTCAGTACTGAGTGAAGTAACACATTCATTCAAATTTTGTCTACAATTTCAGACTTTCAGGACACAAAGCTAAAATAAAGTAGGGGTCTTATCTCTCAAGGGACTCACTTATCAAGTGGGATAAACTGAGATACAAATTATATAACACACACTGCCACACACTGGATAACAACAGGTCTGCATAACCTGCCATGAGAACATGGAAGACAGCCTACATTTGGCAGGAGAGAGGAAGGTGGTTCTAGAAAGGTTCCACAGGAAAAACAATACTTGAGCTGAATCTTGAAAATTGAAAATGACTTGGGATTTTCTTTTTACATTTGCTTTGAAATCTGGCAAAACAACAATTATTTGTAGAGGAAAAACCTCTCACCTTCCTACAGACAGGAGATTGATGGCAATAGCTGAGCCAATAACTTCCTGCATGTCTGAGCCAATGATAGCCAGCTCCACCATCAGCCACAGGATGATTCGTGGAACCTAAACATCAAACAGCAGAAAGATATGGTTCTTAATTAATCATTTCTAAGAACTTCCTCCATAGTTTGGAATTCACATTTTGGCAGTGATCCAATAACAGTCCTTTATTAAGCATTAGGTCTAGAGATGAAGGACCAGAACTCAAGCTTTACTCGGTCCGTCCCTTGATGGAGAGGGCCAGGTTGCTCTTTGTAGTAGAGCCTGTGAGTCAGGGTCAGGGCAGCAGCTGATGCCAATTTCTTCTCCTTCTGTTTTACTTGACAGAAGAATGGAGTTTCCATTCATTATTTCCATTTAATTTTTTGCCTAAAAACAATCCTGAAAGTGTTAGGGGGAAATGAGGATGCCAAGATGATCAAAATACTGTTCAGGAAAGAATAAAATACTACAGAAGAAAATATCTATTCTGACCACAGCTGAAGAGACAAAACAAACATGAAAAGGTTGGAGTCATCCTTAGTGTAATAATGCACAAACAAGTAAAAAAAGATAGATATACACAGGGACTTAGGGCAAAGTGTTGGAAATGGGTGTCCTATAATAAAAGCTGGGAACTAATCTGGTCAAATAATCGAACAGAGAGAAATTTAGTAGTGCTAGCTCACTGAGGCCAGGAAAAAAAAAAACAAACTAAGAAACATGAAGTGTAAGAAATGTAAGAAGAAAGAGAAGCTAAAACAAACAAGCTACCAATTTTTTTTTTTTTGAGAGGCATATAAGAAAAAAAAGCAGGTAAGGATACTCTCTCACAGCCAGGAAAGGAGATTAAACATTTAGGATGAACCAGAGATAGATTAGTACTTATCTAACAATCAAGTCTCTTAAGAGTCTTCTCCAACACCACAGTTCAAAAGCATCAATTCTTCGGTGCTCAGCTTTCTTCACAGTCCAACTCTCACATCCATACATGACTACTGGAAAAACCATAGCCTTGACTAGATGGACCTTTACTGGCAAAGTAATATCTCTGCTTTTGAATTAGACTGCAAGGAGATCCAAACAGTCCATTCTAAAGGAGATCAGTCCTGGGTGTTCTTTGGAAGGACTGATGCTAAAGCTGAAACTCCAGTACTTTGGCCCCTTCATGCAAAGAGTTGACTCATTGGAAAAGACTCTGATGCTGGGAGGGATTGGGGGCAGGAGAAGGGGACGACCAAGGATGAGATGGCTGGATGGCATCACGGACTCGATGGACGTGAGTCTGAGTGAACTCTAGGAGTTGGTGATGGACAGGGAGGCCTGTCGTGCTGCGATTCACGGGGTCGCAGAGTCGGACACGACTGAGCGACTGAACTGACTGAACAATCGAGTCAGTTTAAAGCTATCCTCCAGACACTGGGTCTGCCCATTCCTGCCTTAGGCAGCAACAAGTCCCAAATGTCTAGACACACAGTTACCTATGAGATGAGTAACCAACACTGCTTACCCTGGGATACTGGCGGTGACACACTTCAGCCAGATGCAGCCCAGTGACCACTCCCAGTCGAGCTGCAAGGCGCTGGAGCAGGAGCCCCACGATGGTGGCCAACAGAAGAACCCAGAGCAGCTAGAGAAGAACAAAGCCCCGCCATTACACTCATGAGATCATTGGTGGTTTAAGTTCGGTTGTTTGGCAATGTCAATGGGAAATAGTACACTCAAAGAGCTCTGCTCAGGAATCCAATGACCTGAGTTCTGTATCACATTCTGCATAGAACTTGCTAGGTCACCTTGCACCTTTCTGAGTCTTAGTTTTTCCCATCTGCAGTTGCGCTTTTGTTCAAGGAAACTACCTGGGTAAAACAAAACTAAAAACCAACTACATGACAAAATTTAAAAAACAGATGGAAAAGGCTTCCCTGGTAGCTCAGTGGTAAAAAAATTCATCTGCTGATGCATGAGAATGGGTTCAGTCTCTCGTCCAAAAAAATCCCGCATGTCACGGAGCAACTAAACCTGTGTGCCACAGCTCTGGAGCTTGGGAAACACAGCTATTGAAGCCTGCACACCTAGAGCCTCTGCTCTGTGACCAGAGAAGCCTCTGCAATGAGAAGTCCGTGCACCCCAACTAGAGAGTAGCCCCCACTCTCGCTGCAACTAGAGAAAAGCCCGCGCAAAGCCACCAAGACCCAGCACAGCTAGGAATAAATAAATAAATAAATAATCATTCCTAGTTGGGATTAAAAAAAAAGATGGAAAAGCACTCTTCATCTAAGTGTCAGAGCCAATTTAGAATCAGCACATAGCCCACAAGGTTGATATCCAATAGGCAGAGCAGAGGAGAAGTATGCTGTGAGTGTTTAAAAAGGAAAGCGGGGAAGACTCCATGTTCACCTTAAATCCAGCCACTGCTCCAGACTGCAAATCAGACTCAATGTTTCCTGGATCCAGGTAAGCAATGCTCATAAGAAATCCTGGTCCTGTGAAGGCCCAGAGTTTACGAAAGCTAAAACAAGAGTACTGTACAAGAGAAGAATACAGAACAAAATGATTAACACCTCCAGGGGAAGAATGGATACATGCATATAGTATGGCTGACTCCCTTCACTATCCACCCGAAACTAGCACAATCTTGTTAACTGGCTATACTCCAATACAGAATAAAAAATTTTAAAAATAATAATAAAATTTATCTTGGAGAAAAAAAATGATTACCACTTCCAAACTCCTGGTCTAACTTATGCATTATTTTATCACATAAAAAGCAACAATATCAGCTTCATAAGAATAAAGGATTTCAGAAGTTGGACGTGGGTGTGTCCAAGTTTCTTTTCCATCTCATCCATTCCTTATCAACAACTTGGTTAGCTCTCTGTCCAAAGAAGAGCCCTTCTCTTACCTGCCCTTCCAACAGCCTTTCATTCTAAAACCCCAGCAATAATAACCCCTACCTCTGTGCTCAAACACTACCCAAATGGGACAAAAGGCATCGTAAAAAAGGGAACATGAAAATCATGCTTTCTGGATCAAAAAATGCTCACCAGTAAAACTTGGCAATGGTTTTTCAAGGACCTTAGTTTCCTTAACAGTTTCTCTGACTACAAAAATTCAGTCTTCAGAGACTGCCTGCCAGAATTGACTCTGAGGTTGCTGATCTTCAGTTGCCTAGCAGACACTGTACATAGGTTTTCCCTAGATAATAATATTTTCCTCCAAGGACCTGTCACTAACCTCCTCCTCAGGAATGGCAATCTTCTCATCAAAGTAGGTGGTGAAGGGGTCCTCTGAGCCCGCTCCGGGGGACTGCGGAATTGAGGAGTTACTGTATGCAGGGTTGATGGCACCAAGACTGGCAGAGTCTCCATGGTCTCCAGAAGCATCTTCTGAGTTAAAACAATTGAGAAGAAACGAATTAAAATGAACAAAATACACTAATATTAAGGTGCTCGGTCGTGTCCGACTCTGCAACCCCAGGGACTGTAGTCTGCCAGGCTCCTCTGTCCATGGAATTTTCCAGGCAAGAATACTGGAGCAGGTTGCCATTTCCTACTCCAGGGGATCTTCCTGACCCAGGGATTGAACCCACATCTCTGGTGTCTCCTGCACTGGCAGAAGATTCTTTACCACTGTACCACCTGGGAAGCCCAGTGCAGTTGGTAATATCAATAATCACCTTTAGAAGTACTAAAATTAAATATTTTTAATACCTCAATACACAAGATCTACCTAACTCCATCTCAATTTCCAGTACTATATTTTTAAATTAATTTTTGAACTGGCAATACATTCAAACGGCTGAAAATTTGAGAAACACAAAAATGCTTACAGTAAAAAAGCTCCCTCTCAACCCTCTTCTCCAGTCACCAGGCTCTATATCGGTTTTCAACACTAATCTCACAAACGGCCTCCCCATAGTTTCACACTTCTATTGTCACTTGCCAATTTTTAGAATCATTTTCTTCCAAAATCACTGATGTTTAGGGCTCAATATGTAACATCCCCAGACTAGCCTCACTGATAACCTAAATCTTAACTTTTAGAAGGAAACGGGCTAACGGGACTCTCTCTCTCCACCTCCCACCCATTATTTGGTAGGATTTACTCAAAGGATCATCCTTGGACATTGTATTTCCATCAGGCTTCCCCAGAAATGGCTAACTTACAAAACACTATCATATTTCAGGCTAAAATCTGTAGCTGCAGAGAAACGACCAAACAAGAACCCTTTGCCACCTGACAAAGGGTTCCTGTTTGGTGAAGTCCTGCAGTGAAGAGCCTGGGGATGGGGAGGTGTGATTAGTCTTCCTCCTGTGTTTCATGGCTAATTTTAAATCTGGCCAGTGGGGCGGCGGGGCGAGGGTCTGACAGAAAAGGGCTAACTCACCAGAAAGTTAGGAAATCCAGTCTGCTGAGACCATCAAATGGCTATTTTTAACCACAAAGCTCTAATATCAGGGTTTCCAAGAACCCCTTGCAACCGCCAATTAGAAAAACAAAATCTTTATTTTTTAGGGAACTGACCCACTTCATCTTAAGTGACACTGAACTGAGGAGTAAATTTACAGAAAAGGAATGGAAATTCTAAAGGAGAAATTTAGAATCAGGAAGGATTAGTCAAAGCATAAAGTCTCATGAAATACTCTATAAGGTGCTAGCTCAGTATTTTCCTGTTCCACTCTTATCTGAAGTGTCTTCAGCAGCCAAAGCACCCCAGAGGTTTTTATACCAGGTCTGCAAGTTAGACTGCCTTTACAAGCACTACTGCTATAGAAACCAGACTTGCAGCTAATCTTGGCTCATCTCAGAACTGGAAATAAAATTGAGGCAGGTCTCTGTGGTTATAAATCCATTTTCATTTACAGCCTAAGTCACCAGGTCACCTAAGTCACCTCTGAATGGAGCAGGTCTCCATATAGTTGGCTGGGGGACAGGAGATGGTGACAATTTTTGATGGAACAGAGGACAAGAAGGACAATATGGTAAATTTCTGTTAATGGCTTAAGCCTAATTTCAAACAAAAATGAGTCAATAACACAAAGCTGTAAATTACCATCTGGTATCTTCTGTTCAGGACCCAACACCATGGTGGATACCTGAGTGCCTGAGTTCTTAGAAAATGATTCTGGAAAAGAGAGAAGAGAAGGAGGAGAATTAGCAAGAACAAATTAAAACAAGTTCACAACCAGTATTCTGTGACCCTGTATGACTGAACCCTTACTATGCAAAAAGAATAACTGTTCTATTGAATTAGATAACCTTGAAAACAATCAGAGTTTTCAGAATATGATTAAGAGATATTTAAGGGAAAAAATGAAATACCGGCCAACACTTGGAAACCAAAGTGAAGCAAAAGGTATTTCAGGCAAGTGGGCAAGTAGTTTTTAATAAGTATCCACGGGAGACAGTGAAGGACAGGGAAACCTGCCATGCCGCAGTCCAAGGGGTCGCAAAGAATCAGACACGACTTAGCGACTGAACAACACAAAAACGGCCTCCATACAGAGGCCTCCAGGCAATCAGTAACCCAGTCTCCCACCCTTTACCTCCAATTAACCCAAATATTTAAAAGACTGACTTCCCACCGTTTTGATGAGCTTTTAAGGACAAAGATCTATAACTCTCTTTGATCTAACAATTTAAGTTCATGTTTCAAGTTTCTGGAGGGTGGGGAGGAAGGGGGAAAGACCTCACCAGCACACTGGTAGGAAAGGGCCACTATTTCCCAGTCTCATCTTTCCCTGAGAGAGACTTCAGCTTTAAGGTTTCAGGTCTCATTCCCCAACACTTCAACAACCAAGAGAAGAGTGAATGACCATGCTCCCCTCAAGGGGAGCTGAGGCACCAGGAGAAAAAGGCACCGTCAGCAGCCCGCCTGCACCTCTCTCCACCAGCAGTAAGTAACCTACCAGGGGGGATGAGGAGTGAGGGATGTTAGGGGCGAGAGGAGGTGTGGTAGTGAGGGGGTATCCCAGATGTCCAGCCTCCTACTGGGTTAAGTTTAACTGAGGTAGAGGGCTTAGGTTTAAGTGGGCTAAGTTTAACAGGGGGTAGAGGGAATATTAGTAAGCCCACTGGGCCACAGATCTATGGCATATTCTCCAGTCAACTCCACCAATAAGGTTGTTTAAAAATTCTGATCTACTGATTAAGGAATCTACTTCTTAGTTAATTCTAAACTTAGAAATAATGGGAAAGGTAAACAATATTGTTAACCAGCACCCCTTGAATCCCAATAACAACTATTCTGAAAATCTGAGGAAGCCTCCCCGTATCTATCCTTTACTAGTCTTTTTCTACTCTTATACCATTATTGCTCTTATGTGAACAGTGCTCTACTTTCTTTTTCAGATAATCTATTGACATATTCTAGGACTTCCCTGGCAGCTCAACAGTAAAAAATCCTCACGCCAATGCAGGAGACTTGGGTTCAAGCCCTGGTAGGGAAGATCCCCTGGAAAGGGAAATGGCAATCCACTCTAGTATCTTGCATGGAAAATCCCATGGACAGTGGAGCTCGATAGGCTACAGTCCCTGGGGGTCGCAAGAGTTGGACATGACTTAGCAACTAAAACAACAACAAATCAACATATTCTATATCTGTTTTGCCAAATTACAGAATTAAGACCTGAAAGGGGTATTAGATTTCATCTATTTTCTGGAGTATACAACATAGCAACACCTAAATCTTGCTAATTTAGGAAATATAAACTTTCAACCCTATAGTCACCAATAAGGAGACTCATAATAAACAGTAGCCATGTCCTTCCTATCAGTTTGTGCTAAGAGAAGGTTTCACCAGCAGACCTCAATACTGCTGACTAAATCCCACCCCTCTTTCAGCCAACACCTCAACTAAATGGGACTTACACATCTGACCACTCAGTATCTGTGTTGGATTCCAATCACAACACAGATACTTTTACTTAATTCTAAGAAGCCAGGATAACACACAATAAACTAGAAGCCACAAATCTGATCTGGGACTATGGCTCTGACATGGGAAATCGTGGGCTATTTATATGAGACAACTTCCTTACACTTCCATCAGCTCTGAGAACATTATTATTAAGATTATTGAGAATTTCCTGGTGGTCCAGTGGTTAGGACTCCATGCTTTCCCTGCAAAGGGCAAGTTTAATCACTGCTCAGGGAACCAAGATCCCACAAGTCACAAAGCACAGGCCCCTCACCCTACTCCCCCCAAAAAGAGTATTATTATTGGGAGTTCCCTGGTGGCATAGTGATGAGGGTTCTAGCCTTTCATTGCTGTGGCCTGGATTCAGTTCAATCCCTGAATGGGGAACTGAGATCCTGCAAGCCACACAGCACAGCCAAAAAATAAATGAAATAAATAAAATGGAAAGACGTGCTAAAAAGTGTTAAGAGTGGTTATTTTTTTAAAGAATAGTATTATTAATGTTATATTGTTATTATTAAGAATAACTCAAGTTTCTAACTGCTGCCCTACTCATGAAGAATCGATAAACTTCAACTACTTTTGCGTGATGACAGACACTCGGTGTCAGAAGGCACAGAAGCGTTCAGTGCATTTGAGGACAATCCCTGTCCAAAAGGAGCCTTTAAACCTTGCATCTTTAAAAAAGCAAACAGTTGAGATAGTAGTGTGTTTTTTCCCAATATGAAGTGTGAAAAGGTGACAGTTAAGTAATTTTAAACAGAAACATCTTAAGATAAAAATTTTAATAATTACTACTAGTATTCTAAGTGATTGCTCCCATAATTACTTACAGAACTTGTAAAACACAAGAAGTCTGACCTTCTCTGTGAATCTCTCTCCAAGAAAGAAAACGGGTTCTAGATTCCAACCTGTTTGCTGGGGTGCTTGTTTTGCTGCACCATGCAGCTTGTAGGATCTTAGTTCCTAGACCAGGGATCAAACTGGGCCCCAGCAGTGAAAGCACTGAGTCCTAACCAGTGGGCCATCAGGGAATTCCCTATTCCAAATTTCTCATCAAAACACTGAGTCAACAAACTATAAGCTCCATTGCTTGCAGTGTCTAGAGAACATAATTAGGGCAAGGCATGGAGAGTCAGTACACTCTGGGTGCTGCACAATGTTAAGGTCTCCACGAAAATCCAACACCCATATAGAAGCAGGAAGTTAATATAAGACCACTTTGCTCTCTAGGACCATACCACCAGGTCACTTCAGTCATTAAATTATGTTAAGAAAAAGATCAAGTGGAGTACTCGGACAGTTATGATTAACAATGTGCCTTGACATTCTAGCTCACCCCCAACCACTAAGCGTCATCTTCTCTTAAAGCCAGCAAGTTTCCTCCTATCAAACACCCATCGACAGCAGGGGGAAAAAGGGCATTCACGGGTCAATGTAATATAACTATTTTATCCCATTCCTTATCAAAAAAGTTGAAAGGCTGTTTTATAAAATAAGAATGCTAACTACATTTTCTGTCTAAATGTCAAAAGTCTACATATCCTTTGACCCAGCAATTCCATTTCTAAGAATGCATACTAAAGAAACAAAAGAATACTAAAGAAACACTTGTATAGGAAGTATCAGCATATGCAAGAATATTTCCCACAGCACTGTTTGTAGTGCCAAAGACTAAAACAACCTAGGACATTCACAGAATGGGATACCATAAATAAGGCAGATCTAAACAGATTGATAGGAAACAGTCTCCAAGATACACTGTGAAGGTAAAGATATAATTTATAGAACACTATGCTATCATTTATGTAACAAAAGATAAATATTGAGAAAATACACGTACAGGGGAAATCCAAAGGAGATGCCCAAAACTGGTAATGCTGACTCCAAGAGGAAGGAATGGAGGAGCCCAGACGAGGTCAGGCAAAAGGAGGACCTCTCATGAAAATACACTGTGTGCAGTTTTACAATTAAAAAAAAAAATTGCCAAGTAAATGCATCGTTTATTTTTAAAAAACATAAAGATCATGCAGATTTACTGTTCCCCAACAAACACCTCAGGAACCTTCCGTTTCTCAGTGAACACTTCAGGGACCAATTCTCTCTGATGGAGCTTCTGCAGTGGATACCCAGAGAGCTGAAGCCTCAAGCTTAACTTATTACTACTCGAACTTAGTGCACAAACAGCCACGCTCTGAAATTCTGATTTGGAAGTTTCTCCTGAATCCAAAGAAATAAAAAAATCCTCCTCAACATATCCTCCTCTTCACTCCCTAATATGGGTTAAATGTTCCCCAAAGCATCGGCTGCTTACTACTATCATATCATGTTATTCTGAAAGCACTTATTCCCTGATACTACTCCTGCAACTTCTCTGCAAGTTTGAAATTACATCAAAATAAAAAGTTATATCCTCCAACACTTACTAGTTATAACTTATGAAAATTTAATTCACAGTAATTCCAGGTGTTCTCTTGGCATTTACAAGAACTCTAGAAGAACAATGGGAATAGCCCAAAACTGGTTTAAAAATTGCCACCAAGGAAGTGTGAAATACTGAGTATTAAATACATACAACTTCAACTTTTCCCCCCACGGCTAAAAAAATGCTTGAATTTAAACTAATATTTTTCTTAGAAAACTCTTTTATAGAGAGCAAGGGTACCCCAAACCATTTCATTGATCTTAGGAGCTGTTGCAAAGGTCTCCCTAAAATTAATTTTAAGTTTTGGATAGGAATCTTTTTTGAACAGTCCTCTAATTCTTCTCCTCGTCTTTCCCCCATTATATAAATAAAATCAGAGACAGCATTAGTAGGAAAAGAAGTTTCATAGAGGCAACCATAAAAGTGTGCATGGAATCAGTTTATTAGATAAATATGAACAGGAATGTTTAAAGCTGACTGGCAAACCCCCTCTTCTTCCTCAGCCAATACTCAGCGTTCAACATGCTGATGACAAAGTGGAAACTGCCAGAAACAGGCGTTAAAAGTCATACTCAAGTTGTTTATTAGAGAATAAAAAGGAGTTGTGATTAAAAAAAAAATTTTTTTTAAGAATTCTATTTGCTTGAAGAAAACATAAAGATTTCTAGATCCTTCTAAAATTCCCTTTTCTCTAAAGGTTTACTTTAAGGCTAAAGTACTTGATAATCTTACTAAACCATTATTATTAATCTAGCTTTTATATTATATAAGATGTTCTTCATGAAGGTGAGCTCCTGCCCCCGTATGATTGGGAGTCAACAAAACTGAAATATTCCATGGTTCAAACAGAGCTCACTGCTGTCTGAACCTATGTTTTTTAAAAAATATCTATTTATTTATTTGGCTGCTTTGGGTCTTAGTTGAAGTGCAAGGATCTTTAGTTGTGGCATGTGGCATCTAGTTCCCTGACCAGGGATCAAACCCTGGCCCCTGTATTGGGAGCATAGAGCCTGCGCCATTGGACCGCCAAGGAAGTCCCTGAACCTATGGATTTTAATAAGGAATACTACTGGCCATTTTTCAAAGTGAGAAATGGTAACTTCCTCTATTTTTCCACTCCAGGTCAATAAAGCACCCATTTCTCAGTCTTTCCATCAGGATATCCACCTAATTGATTCCAAAAATCTCCCCCAAAGTGGATGAAGGGAGAGAAAACAGCTTAGAAAAGTCATGTGCATTTCTAAATTATAATTGAGGATGTGAAGTTTGGAATTGCTTTTTAAATTTCAATAAAAAAAATAATCCTTTTTTTCTCTCATAAAAATGAACTTGATATAAAATCGACATATTGAAAAAAAAAGACAGGTTGGAAAGAGATTACACCTACTTCCTGACAAAATAACAAAGCAAAAAGCCCCTCTGGTGTTAGCGTAACAAAAAGGCCTTGAAACTCTAACCCTCTCCACCCTAGTGGGTGATATTTCAGTAAGCTGAAAGTCACACAAGCATAGCCAGTTCATAAAGTACAAACAGTGCTGCCACTGTTCAAGGTGCTTCACTTACATCACTGCCTCTCTCTCTGGCACAAGGTCCACAGACTGTTACTTTTTTTCCCCCCATGTTACTGACTTTCTATGTCATAGTAATGATCTGAAAATTGGACACATCTCATTTAGTCTATCAGAGTACCACAATTTCAACTCACCACGTTTGCTGTTTGCCACCTGACTTAGACTTTTGAAAATCTGTTTTATGGTTGAAAGGAAAACCTAACGTGGAGAACATCTAATGATTAAGAAAGAAGAGAAAGGTTAGGCAGCAATTAGAGGAGAGAGGGGGTAAGATACCGGGAGGAAGAGTACAGTTGATAACAACATCAGCTGCCTGGGTGTCAAAGATGATAACCGTGGGGAGAAATGTGGCCAGGCTGTCAAGAAGTACTGTGCTTTTAGACAAAAATATCACTCATCAGCCAGAGACTTCAGAATTAGAAGGGCCCAATTAGTATCTGTTAAACTGGGCTCTTCACTTTCTCTGCTCAGCCCTCTGAGGCTTAGCCAGGTTCCAAATCTCCTTGCCTGCTTACATGACAGGGCCGCTAACATCTTACTTCCAGAAACTACAGCTTGGTCTTTGTTCCTTCCAACTCTCACTGTAAGCTTCCCCTGATTTCCTCCCAATCGACCGACATTTACAGCACTATTTCCCTTTGACAGCCTAACCTGGCCTTCTGCGCCTGACACAACTATCTCAGAACACAACTCCAAGCATTGTAAAAATTTCAGAGACAGCTTTACCCTCAAGTAAGAAAGTCTATTACACTAATCTATACCCACTTCTTGCTTCAGGAAAAAAAAAAACAACACGTTTTGCCCTTATACTTAAGGTAGCTTTTCTCTGGCAGAAGTGAGGAATGATTACCATTAGATTACATTCAACTTATTTGTTCCAATGAAAGATACTGGCTCCCTCGATGCAGACTGACCTTAACAATATTAAGTACATATTTTCCTCAAAGTTTCTTTGCTTAAAGCAAAGAAAAATTATCTGTAAAAACAGACAATATATATAAGATTCTCCAGGCCTCCTTCTACTCTTTGGAACCTGCTGAAATTTCAATAGTTAACTTGCAGCCTCCTTTCATTACCTAAGAATTTTATAGACACTCTATTATTAGTAATAAATGGAACCAAAGCAAACAAAAATACCCACACAGGATGGTCTACTAGCAATAAGAACAAAGACAAGACTGAGAACCCTAATTTCCCAATCTAAGTTTTTACTGGGAACTGATCCTTACATTAAAAAATGTAAGTTACTCTGATCTTAAATTTAAAATGGAAGAGGAATTAGACAATAAATATATTTTTATCATTCCTGGCCAACTCTTTGACATTCCATTCTGATATTACAGCTTATAATTCATATTTATTGTTTTACTATATCCATGATATTCCTGATGATACCTGGAGGGCTCTTCAAGTGTCCAGGGGCCAAAAACGTTAACTGTTCAACATATGTTTGTTAAATTATCAAAAGACTAAATGGCACTGGATGGCTGAGACAACAAGGATCGCAGTCTCCTAACTCCTCATATTCTGTACATTCAAATGCTCCCTGTCCTTTTTTCCAAAATATTTATTCAAACCAGACTCACATGATAAAGATGACAACAATATTAAAGAAAAAGGCTTCCCTCTCTGCCTCAAGCACTCAACTGTTTAAAGATATCACTCCCTGTCCTCCTTATTAAAGCACAAAGGTTTCACAATGTTCTCCACTTGCACAAAGCCAACATCAAACTTTCAACACTATATAAATACTAAACTGTCTTAATAAAAAGCTAGCAAATGGGCCAGCATACTTTATGCAGTAAGTCATGTTCTTTTTTTGTAAATCCAAAGTTTCTCATTTAGCGATTAGTTCCCAATTCTGCTACCTATGTAAACAGCAGTTTTCTTGGAAGGGGAGAACTGCAAGACAGAAATGTCTTCTGTTAAAGCCTTCCAGATAGTATCAAGAGAACCTCAGAGAAACTTTTAAACTCACAGAAAGAGCCTAAGTCTGTCAGCAGACATTTCTATCTACATACACAATAAGGAGATAGTGGCCAAAGATGTCTTTGATTTCACAGCACTCACCCAAACTCTTAGAACTAAAAGTCAATTATTAATAGAAAAGATGCTGCTTTGTAAACACCAGTATGTAACCTCTAACCATCACTTCATTGAGTCAAAACTGAACCAAGGACTTCCTGGGTGGTCCAGTGGATAAGAGTTCACTCTCCAATGCAGGGAATGTGGGTTTGATCCCCAGTTGGGTAACTAAGATCTCACGTGCAACGGGGTAACTACTGAGCCCATGCCGCAGACTCAGTGCATCTCAGCTCAGCGCATCTCAGTTGAGACCCGATGTAGCCAAATAAACAAAAGAAATAAATATTAAAAAAAAAAAAAGAACCAAAGCTGCTTATCTCTGTGGCGTATTCCAAGGGATCACCGCTGATTTCCTAACAGTAGAGTAAGACTTGCGTCAAGCTTCCCCATTCACTAATAAGAAGTGCAGCCAGGCTGCCCAGAAATTCCCCGCCCAAGTCCCATGGCCATCCCGGAAATTTGAGGAACCAAGTGTGCTGCAATCATGGCCTTTTTGGTAGTGGGTCCAAAAAAAACAGTCTGTAGGCCAAGACTGTAAATGAAATATTATTCAATGAAAAACTAAACAGCCAAAGAAGTTTTCATTTACCCAACACAGCTATCATGGACAGAGAGTACTGCAGAGCTGGAGTTTCCAACCTGACTTAATGATAAACACCGAGCAGAGAGTCTATAGTCACAAGAACGTAAATGGAAAACAGGCCTAAGGGTTCACTGGCAATAGGCTCAGGGGATTCCGAACAAAGAATAAGTAATAAGGTCAGAATTCCTTTAGTGTGGAATCTTTCAGGGGAAAGAAGGCACTTACCTACAGGTAATATTAATAATATTAATAACAAAAGCTCCTACATGCTAGGAACTGTTCTAAGCACCTTATGTGTATTAATTCATTTAATACTCACTACCAACTCTTTAAGATACTATCAATTCCCATTTTAAATATGTGGAAACAAAAGAACAAAGAGCCTAAGAATCCTGCTCTAAGGTTTACAGAGCCAAGAAGTGCTGCAAACTAGTTGGGGTTCAGATTCCACAAGGGTCAAGGGAGAAACACAAGGTCCCTTAGTTGCAGCAATATTCACTAGAGCTACGG
Organism: Cephalophus harveyi; assembly: GCA_006410635.1. Taxonomy (NCBI): domain Eukaryota; kingdom Metazoa; phylum Chordata; class Mammalia; order Artiodactyla; family Bovidae; genus Cephalophus; species Cephalophus harveyi. Next base: position 54,762 of record SJYT01059211.1, read on the forward strand.
CCAGCAAAAGTTTCTGGAAACCTGTCTCCTCTTGCCTCGCATTCCATAGAATTTTTGCTTTTGCTTTTTTCTTTAAAGAGGTGTCACATTCCCTTAACTCCATCACACTTCTTTGAAAGCAGCGGACGGTATGAGAATATCTTCACTTTACACACAGGAAAACTCAAGTCCAGGTTACCCAACTTCTTCAATGATGCTCTTTGAAATAGTCTGATATATGAAGAGAACTGGGGGAAACCAATTGAAAACAAAACAAACAAAAACCAAAAACAGAACATCCAAAAGTAAACACAGCTGTAAGAGCAGGAACCTCTGAAACCGGACAGATGTCGAGCAGCCAGCCTCCCTTCTCACACACGGCGTGCGACAACGCCCCTACAAAAGCTCCTGAGCCTGGAGGCTGCACAAACCGCCCTAAAACCGATCTCCACGCCAGGACTCAGCGCTCTGTCCAGGCCCTTCACGCGAAGAGGCGCCTCTTGGATGTCGCCTGTAGTGAAATGAATTCTTTCGCTGAAGTGCGGCGGCGGGAGGCCCAGGGAGCCGACGGGGCATCAGGGCTCCGAAGATAAGGAGGAGGCGGAGGGGACCTCGCCCGCGTCCGTCGGCCTCTCCCGCGGCGTGAAGCGGGGTCGGCAAACCTTCGACCACGGGTCCCGGGACCGCGGCAGGTCCGCCCAGGGTTCAGCCATTTTCTCCTGAGGTCTCTTTAGGCCGCGGCGGGGAAGGGGCCAGGCCCCTGCGACCTCCGGCCTTCCCTTCCCGCCCCCCACCCGGCGCCCTCCTCTCGCTCTTCCTTGGAAGAATGCGGCTCCATCTGGAACCCGCGTCCAGGCCCTCCCGGCCCGCGCCGCCCCTCGCAACCCGCCTGGCGCCCCGCACGCCAAATACTGGCCGCGGCGCCTGCTCCAGGCTGGCCCTCGAGCCGCCCGGAGCCCGGGAAAGCGGGGCGCCCGCGTGACCCCTGACCTGGCCCGCTCCCCACCTCACCGGCTCCGCAACCACCTGACAATCGGTCCCCGCTCCAGCGGCTCCATATCCCCGGAGCCAGCGCCACGCCAGCCTACCCCCTACACGCCCCGCGATTGGCCGACAGGATCGCAGCCGCACGTTCCTATTGGCTGGACTCTCCATATTCGCCGTAGCGGCCAACGCGCGTGGCAGGCGGACTACGGACCCCGAGTCTCCGCCCACTCCAGGCTGGCTGGGGGCGGGGCCACGGAGGCCTGGGCGGGAGCTGTCTGCGGCTGAGCTAGTGCGGGAGCTCGTCCAACCCACGCTGTGTTGTGGCGTCTCCCACCCCGCTAGCAACCTGCCGACGAGTACGTTTCCTGCTGTAGTTCGCCGTGGCTTCGTTAGGCCCTAAATGACAAGATCATTGCTTCTGAGACACGGCTCTATGAGAGTTCCAGCTCCACCTCCCGCCCCCAGAGCCACATCATAGTATCTGCTGCCCCACCAAGAGCACCCCACACCAGGGAGGAACCGCGAAGCATCAGCTAGTGCAGCCAGTTCGACTGCATCAGGTGCCCTACTCCCAAGTCTCGGCATTGAATTGTTTTCCTCCCTCCTACTCAGCTGCCTCGCTTCTTCTCCCAAACTTTATTTTCCACCTACCCAAAAGCAGTCCCGCTCCATTCCCAGTTTCAATCGCACACCCCAGAGTCTTTCTCTGAAGATGACGACCAGGCTAGTGGTGCTTCAGAAAGGAGAAAATAGTCTGACTAACCACCCTAATTTTCTACAATGTCCTTTAGAGCTGCCAGAAACATTCTTAGACCCCTCTCTCTCCCGGCCCCCACATCGCCCCCATAACCGCTTTCCTTAAAGGTAACCAAGCTTATCTAACCAAGTCATAGACCTAGAGAAGAAAAGCATAAAACCCTCCAACATCTTTCTTCGTGTAAAAACTGTTAGGATAAATTTTTATTAGTTGATAAAAGAGTCCAAGAGAAGAGAAAAGGAGAGTAAACTGCAAAAAGGAAAATCCAAGTAAAGTACAAACAAATTCAGGGACCAAAAAAAAACTGATCTGAGCATCATCAGTGATCCGATACAGGCTGGTTTCCATACCGAATTTCTCCTAGGGAGAAAAGAAAATGCACAAATTAGTTCTGAGAATCTCTCTGCAACACATATGGGGTGTTTCAGAAAGGCTTGATGAAGTCCCTCCGGAACAGAACCTTTCCTTTGGGAACTTCTACTGCAACTAGAAAATAAAATGGCTGGAGCCTCCTTATCGCGTTCCAGGTCTGCTCTGGTGGGTAGATTCCCTGGGCTATCATATGCTACTTACTTAGCTCACACTGTGGGGCTGCCTCCTCCTTAAGCTTTTTCTTCATTGTGCAGGCTCGGTCTGACTCCCAGCGCCGCTCCTGTCTCTTGCCTCTATATATGGAGACAAGTGCGCCTCCTCTTGGTTAGACAGGCCCCTTACCTTGCTCTGGGCAACACATTGTTAAAGACACTGCAGGGAATTTCGAGAAGCAAACCACACCCTTCAAAGTATAATCAAATTTCATCTTTGACCTGCCATGAAAAGGAAAGCGTCATATTTCTGCCACTCCTGGATATTAAGGAACAATTAATTGCATGTGAAAACTTTAATTCTAAGATTTCATCTCTGTCTTATTTCACGGGGGCTCGAGGCAAGCCTGTGTGTCCCAGTGGTGGAAAGGGGTGGAGTAAGAGGAATTGCTTTCCTTCCCAGATGCCACCCCCACTTGGAGTGAAGCTGGTTTGGGCACTTGAACCAGGATTGCATGTGCACTAGGACTCTGCACCCCTGAGACGTAAACTGAAACCACTTAACCCCAAGCCTGACAGTCCATGAGTATTTTCCACATAGGTACGTGCAGTGCCAGTATAATTATAGGGAGTCTCAGAGTATGGGTGAAAACGCCACCCAGTCCATCCCCTGAGATCTGAAGAACCCGCTGGCATCAGCCTGGTCAATCAGTAATAAACAGGCGGACAACAAAGCCACACAAACCCGAGACTCAGTGTCTGCTGTTAAAGAAAAATCAGAAAACACCTGAGGTTGCTGTGTATGTGTGTGTGATATATACACCCAGAGAAAGCCAGGATTGCTCAATCTGGGGAAAAAATGGTGGAGGAACTTGCCTCGGGCAAATATCCTAGATTAGTCAGCCAGCCGGAGGCAAAGCTGGAAAGGAGAGGCATTGGAGGGGGGTGAGGAGAATAAGGGGGTTACTGGGAGAAGAACTGGCTGCCTTCAGGAAGTTTTCTGGCAGTTTTATGGGAAATCTGCTTAGTACCATAAAAACATGCAATAAGCGTAAAAGATATAAACACCATAGAATGGAAAAGAAAGAAAAGAGCAATCAATTCATATCCATCTTCCAGCAAGAGGCTCTAGTTCCTACATAGAATAGCCGTAGCATCATAAAATGAAGATCCTTTCATTCCAGGGCTAGAAGTCATCTCATTACTATTTGACCTATCTCTTTGTCCCTGTTCTACAGCAGACAAATTTCCTAAGGCAAAAAAAACTACCTTAGATTGGGTTGGGCTCAATTTATCCCCCTTCACGGGAAAATAGAAGAAAAAAAGAAGAAATATGAAATTACCCAAGAACTAACCTGTTGTAGGAAAAGACCCTGTTTTGGTTTAGGACTTCCAAAATAGAAATGCAATTTACAAGGAGACTCTACCATAGTCCTCCTGTGGCTTTTACTCTGGAACTGCTCCCAACATACATGCTCCAGTCTTGCCTGCTAGGTCCCCAATGCACTTATAGTAACTGACAACATTATGGAATTCTTATTATGTCTCAAACAATATATTTGATATGCTATAACAAGAATTAATTTTCACAATAAATTTGTGAGGCAAGAACAATATCTTTTATTTTGCATATTAGGAACCTAAGTCTGAGAGGTGAAGGTGAAGGTGAAGTCGCTCAGTCGTGTCCGACTCTTTGCGACCCCATGGACTGTAACCTACTAGGCTTCTCCGTCCATGGGATTCTCCAGGCAAGAATACTGGAGTAGATTGCCATTTCCTTCTCCAGGGGATCTTCCCGACCCAGGGATCGAACCCAGGTCTCCCGCATTGGAGGCAGACACTTTAACCTCTGAGCCACCAGGGAAACCCCAAGTCTGAGAGAGGGAGAGTAATTTGTTAGTTAAGGAGGTTGACTAATTAAAGTTAATTAAGCAATCAGGAGGTGGCAATAGAAGTAACACGTTCCAAAACAAAGGCCAGAAGCAGAGTTTTGATAAAGGATTTGGACAGTAATTTGAAGTAGAGGAATAGAACTATGTTCAGCAACATGGAACTGAACATTATTTTTCATACAAAATTAAAAGCACGTTATATTTCCTTCCTGACTACTTGCCAGCCCCCATCTCTTCGAGAGACATAAGCTTCATCTAAATTATTTCATCTTATTGTTGATTGTCATTTATAACTTTATTGCTACTTCTGTCTCTAGTATTCCTTTGGAAAAGGTGTGTGGATTCACTATATATTCTAATGTATTGTCTATAGATTTTAAGATAAAGTCAAGCATGTATTTGCTGATACTTTTTAAGTTAACCTGTCTTTAAATTTAGAAATGTCTCTTAATAGTAGGCTTCCCTAGTGGCTCAGATGGTAAAGAATCTGCCTGCAATATAGGAGACCCATGTTTGATCCCTGGGTGTCAAGAAGATCCCCTGGAGAAGAAAATGGCAACCTACTCCAGTATTCTTGCCTGGAGAATTCCATGGATAGAGAAGTGTGGCAGGCTACAGTCCATGGGGTCGCAAAGAGTCGGACACGACTGAATGACTGTAACTCACTCAGTTTAACAGCAAGTTAGTGGTAGAGCCAGGCTTTGAATAAAAATTTGTTAGATCCCAGAATCAGCATCCCAACTACCGTACCATAATACCTCCATCTTACACACCTGAAACAATTTCCTTCCATTCGAATCTCAAGCTCAGAAATGATATCTTTTGTAAAATCCTATTCATGTAAATTCACTGAACATTTCACATTACCACAATAGCCAACTGATTTCTGTGTAGATGTTAATCTGTATCCATATCATGTGTGCTTTTTATTTGAACAGGAGACTTTTTTCCTTCCATGCTCACCTCCCATCCTCTCTCCCACTATTCTTTTTCATGCTTTTGTAGTCCCTGAACAACTGCCCAATATTAACCCCTCCCGTGCATATTTGCTCAGTCACTTAGCTGTGTCCGACTGTTTGGGACCCTATGGACTATAGCCTGCCAAGCTTTTCTGTCCGTGGAATTTTCCAGGCAAGAATACTGGAATGGGTTGCCATTTCCTCTTCCAGGGGATCTTTCCGACCCAGGGATGGAGACCACATCTCCTGTGTCTTCTGCGTTGACAGGCAGGTCCTTTATCACTGAGCCACCCAGGAGCCCCCTCCTAAGTCCTCCCACAACTTCCTTTTCATTGGAGGACAGAGGGAACAAAAAGCACCCATCAAACTGAGATGGCATCTTGAGACAGGAAAGCAAGACAGGCAGCTCCACATAATCATGTTTCTGTTCATTATATGGTAACTCACTCACAGGGTGGGATTGGGAAAACAATGATCCAGAAGCCTTTAGAACTACATTCCACACCACAATGTCCATTGGGACAATTTTACTGTTAAAGTAGAGTATGGGGGTAGGTGCTCAAAACAGGACCTGCATTCCCAAGGCAAGATTTATGAATGGGTAACTAGTCTCATGGGAATACCTCAGCAAAGGCTGCATTGTTTGAGGATCAGCAGAGCATAGGGGCCACCTGATCCTAACGATTATTAAACAGTACCTATTAACTGCAAAGCACTTGACAACAGAGAAGTGATTCACAGCACAGTACAGTCCTGGGTTGGGTCAGTGAAAGACAAAAGGAACTGGCGCCATCTTGGGCATGATGGCGTCAGTTACGTTAATAGTCATATACCTTCCTTACCTGGAAAACTGATTATTGCTGTTGTTTTTATTGTCACTATTATTGTGTATGTGTTAGGTCGCTTCAGTCGTGTCCAACTCTTTGTGACCCTATAGAGTGTAGCTTGCCAGTCTCCTCTGTCCATGGGATTTTCCAGGCAAGAATACTGGAATGGATCGTGATGCTTTCCTCCAGGGGATCTTCCTAATCCAGGGATGGAACCGACGTCTCTTTTGCCTCCTGCATTAGTAGGCGGGTTCTTTACCACTAGTGCCACCTGGGAAGCCCATTACTATTGTTCCATTAAGATATCCCCCTCTGTTGAAGCATTCCCTGATGCCCTCCTCCAGGCAGCATTAGCCCTATATTCTGTCTGCTACCCAAACACTTCTAACTCTAGCACTAACTCATTCTGAATATATTTATTGAAAATCAATTATATATCAGGCAGAATATGGGTGGTACAGATACAGTACAAATAAGATAAGCACAGCTCCTATGGATTAATGTTTTTGTGCTTTCTTCTCCCACTAAAATGTAAGCTTCTCAATAGGGGCAATTATTTTATCTTGTACACCCGGTGCTAACAAAGGCCAGATATATAGAAGATGTTCCATAAATGTATCATCCCATTGTTTTAATATGTTATGACTGTCCGGCAATGAAGATGAATAATTATACTATATCTGTTTATATTTGTGTATCTATTTCCAAAATGGAGTTTTTTTATGTGTGCTCAATTGCTAAACCATGTCCAACTCTTTGAGTGAGATCCTGTAGACTGTAGCCTGCCAGGTTCCTCTGTCCATGGGATTTTCCAAGCAAGAATACTAGAGTGGGTTGCTATTTCCTCCTCCAGGGGATCTTCCCAACCCAGGGATCGAACCCTTGTCTCCTGCATTGGCTGGCAGATTATTTACCACCGAGCCACCTGGGAAGAGAGATAAAATGAAGTCTTTATCCTAAAAATATTTCTCCTTCTGATGACACTGGAATGCACAGGAAGTCTCCCCTTTGAGAATGAAGGACTTAACACTTCTGTTTGGAATGAGAATGCTACTGGCCTCGAGAGTCACGTCTTACCCCTTTCTCAGGCAGCCCACATCAAATGACTGATCTGTGTGGGAAGGTGAAGATTCACCCCTCTCACCCCAACCAGGGACAGCTCTGACGATCTGCTCAGCCTTTATGCTACATCACAGCTCAACTTCTCTACTGCAAACTGCTTCCTTCCCTTCCCTTAGTGTCTATCCCAAGATCACTTCCTAATAACAGACTGCCTCTATCTCGAAGTTGGCTTCCCTTCTTTTTATTTATTTATTTTCTTCAATTAGTGATAATTGTGCCTTGGATAAACTTCATTGGTTACAATGCTGCCACTGCAAAAAGCTTGGCTGTGCTTCTTAGACTTCCTGTATCCAGAAATTAACGTATCTGCAAAAGTGGTCTTCACTCCTCTACTTCCTTAACACTCATTTTTTCCGTCCTTTTGTAATTCTCCCCTAGAAATTACGTTCTCATTAGCTAAATGAGATCATTGCCAAGTAGGGTCAGAAACCACTAACTCTACAACTCTCTCCATTTTTGAAATGTGATACCATTCCTCTTACAGCTCTCTCCTTGGCTTCCATCACACTGTACTGTTTGAGTTGTTCTGTTTGAATTGTCTTTCTCTCCTATCTTCACTGGGACTTTTCTTCCTCCTACTTCTTACATGTAGGCATTCCTTAGGTTCACTCCTTTCGTCCTCTTCTAATTCTAAGCAATCTGTCTGGGGTTTCAGTGTGATAATACTGGGGACCCCTTCAGCATTAGAGACACTCATGGGACAGTGAGAGTAAGAACAGCCTCTTAAGGGTAAAATAGACCTGCATACCAGGTCAAGCCAACTGAGAAATCGTGGGTAAATTATTAAAACTTTGTTTCATTTCTTTGTCTGAACTGAGTATGATACCAGCCTCACAAGGATACTCCCTATATTTTTTGCTCCCCAAATGCACTGACGCTCTCTTTTACCTCCCTGTCTTTTCACGTATTGTGTCTATGTTACAGCATTCTGGCTCTGCCCATCCTCTGACTAACTCCTACTCACCATTCATGTCTCACTTTACTATTTTAAAAAATATTTTTATTTTTCTATTTATTTTTAGCTGTGCTGGGTCTTCGTTGCTGCACGGCCCTTTCTCTGGTTGTGGAGAGTGGGGGCTACCCTCTAGCTGCGGTGCACAGGCTTCTCATTGCTGTGGCTTTTCTTGTTGCAGAGCACAGCCTCTAGGGTTTGCAGCTTCTGGGTTCCAGTGCTCAATAGTTGTGGTACATGGCCTTAGTTGCTCCGTGGCCTGTGGGTTCTTCCCGGACCAGAGATCAAACCCGTGCCTCCTGCATTGGCAGGCAGACTCTTTACCACTGAGCCACCAGGAAAGCCCATTTACTCTTTTTGTGTGTTTGCATGGGTCTTCATTACTGTGCATGGGCTTTCTCTAGCTGCGTTGAGCAGAGGCTACTCTTCACTGCAGTGCATGGGGTTCTCATTGTGGTAGCTTCTCCTGTTGCGGAGCACAGACTCTAGGCCCACAGTCTTCAGTAGTTGCATCACATGGGCTCAGTAGTTGCGACTCTCTGGCTCTAGAGCTCGGTCTCAGAAGTTGTGCTACACGGACTTAGTTGCTCAGCAGCATGTAGAATCTTCCTGGACCAGGGCTCAAACCCGTGTCCCCTGCATTGGCAGGTGGATTATTATTCACTGTACCACTAGGGAAGTTTCTGATGTCTCACTTTAGATATTCCTTCCTCTAGCAGGGATTTCCCTGGTGGTTCAGTGGCTGGGCCTCTATGCTCCCAATGCAGGGAACCCAGGTTCCATCTCTGGTCAGGGACCTAGTTTCCACATGCCACAGCTAAAGATCCCACATGCTGCAATAAGGCTTAGCACAGCCAAATAAATAAATAGATGTTCCTTCCTCCAGAATGCCCTCTGTAATTCCAGTCTCTGAGTGAAGTGTGTCTTCTGTGTCACCCTATACTATATTCTTCCCTTTCCCGTAGCATTAGCCCATGGAGTTGCTTTGGCTATTTCTTTATCTAGAATCCTCTGTCAGGGCCAGGACTTTGCCCTGGGCACTCTCACTGCCTTAGGGAAGACTCCGAGGCTGGCAGCATTGCTTCAATGCCCCAGAAGCATTTCACCTTCCTGAGAATGACTCCCGAGGGTTAGTCTCTGTAGCCTCCTCCCCCAAGCTACAGCCGCCTCTGTCTCTTTGCCTGGACATCCAGCTGGAAAGTCAACGTTGCTGCATCCCAAGCTATCCTCCTCTCTCCTCACACCATCTTGTTCCAACAATTTCCCTGTATTTGCAGCTTCTGGAATTTTGGTAATGAAAAGCTCTCTTGATTCCTCATCATCTCTCTCATCACACGATGCTCATGACTATAGCCTATCTGCCCAATTCAGCTGTTCCTGTCTTTCTATTTCAGCTGTCACCTTCCTGCTTAGGCCTCCACTGCTCTGACCTCAATGACCTCATATGCTCCTGGTCAATCGGATCATTTCTCTTCCCCACTTAGAAACTACCAAAGACTTCCTACTGCCTACAGAGTAAAGGAGAAGGAAGGGGAAGAGAGCACAGATTGACTGAGTGCCATGTGGAAGATGTTTTGCCCACATTATCAAATTTAAATAAAGAATAGACTTTTCATCTGACATTCAAGGTTTCTCATGCCATGGTTCCAGCCTTCTTTCCACCCCATCTCTCACCTCTCCACCGTGCAAACCTTTCATTCCAGTTGAATATCATATTCTCTCCATCCCGAACACACCCTGAGCTTGCCTGACTCTGCACCTTGACTCCTACTGTTACTTCCACCTGTGCTTCTAGTACTGAAATCTTGTCCATTTTTCAAGATATAACTCAAATGCCACCCACCCTTTAAACTCTTTCCTGACTCTCATGGGAAGTGAACTTTAGCTTGGATTTGGCTTTATACATATGTGACCTATAATAATGCTTTTCAAACTCAGTCTCAATACATTATTGGATTATGAAATCAATTCAGTGTGTCACAATTAGAATTTGTAAAAAAAAAAAAATGGAATAGGAAATATCAGAGAATGTAACAGCACTAAAGTAGGTATTTTGTGAAACTTTATTTTAATAATATGTGTGTGTATACTGGGTTAATGTAAAATATTTTTCTTACTGTAGCAGTCAAAAAAAGTGGAAAAACACCATTGTGATCCATACACATTATTTCAGCAGCCGATTACAAACTCCTTGATGAGAGAACAGACCTAGAAAACTCTACCCTTGCATTCAGTGAGAATAAACCCTCCACTCTGAGCCCCACTTATTCCAGAGAGCTGCCCTAGGGATTAAAAGAATCAAGGTGAAGAGCAATGTCCTATCTCTAAGAGAGCTTCTCTTCTATTAAGAGGAACAAAAAAAAAGGGGGGATGTTCCCTGGTGGTCCAGTGGTTAGGACTTGGTGCTTTCAGTGCCAAAGATGTGGGTTCAGTCCTCGGATGGGAAGCTAAGATCCCACAAGCTACGCAACGTGGTTAAAAAAAAATTTTTTTTTTTCATTTTTCAAAATAGAGAAACAAAAAAGAAATTCAGAAAGTCTACAATTACTTAAATAGCTGAGAAGCCATAGAATAGGCCTTGGATTTAGAGCCAAAGACCTACTTAGAGTTCTTGCTCTGACATTTATTAGCTATTTGTTATTGGGTAAATTGCTTGATTTCTCTGAGCTTCAGTCTAGCCAACCAAAAGAATAATCTATACCCAACCTCACACACTTGTGCTAAAATTAAGTGATACATATATACAAGATTATTTTATAAGCTATAGATATGTTCAAAAGTTTTAGGTAAAAACCTGCATGTGTCATTTAGTAAACAAATGAAAATTGATGTAATATAAATTATACAGCAAAATGGGCATTAGATTTTTTTTTTTTTTGGCTTCACCTTGAGTTTTGCAGAAATCTTAGTGTCCCGACCAGGAATCGCACCCAGGCCCCAGCAGTGACAGCACTGAGTCCTAACCACTGCACCACCAGCAGATTCCCTTGTTTTGGTTTCTGCTTACTCATGATAGAAGCCCAATTCAGACCATGCTCAAAGAGAAGTGAATCATACACATAACCCAATGGCACAGTGAACTTGGACAGGGCTTCATCTATGACAGCACTGAGTCCTAACCACTGCACCACCAGCAGATTCCCTTGTTTTGGTTTCTGCTTACTCATGATAGAAGCCCAATTCAGACCATGCTCAAAGAGAAGTGAATCATACACATAACCCAATGGCACAGTGAACTTGGACAGGGCTTCATCTGGGGATTCAGATAATATCAACCAAGCCACCATCCACTAGTCTTTTTCTTTCTAACTCCCTCTCACTCCGGGCTCTACTTCAGTCCCAGCATGGTTTATTCTCAGACAGGTTCCGCCTGCATGGTGGAAGGGTAGCCACCATCTGCTCTGGGCTGATGGAATCCTCACCACTAGCGGATAGATATCTTTTCCTTCATCGTTCCAGCAAAAATCTCAGGGAGGGCTCTGTCTGACACCTAACTTGGGTTATGAGCCACATCTTAAACCAAAAATAGTGGTCAGGGGTACCTAGGATATAAGCTGACCCTTGGAGTTAGAGGGTGAGTCATCTGTACTCAAAAGAGGTTGGGGAGGATCTTCTCAAGAGGTAGGGTCAGAGGTTCAGAATGACCAAGTTTCCAAAGCTGAACAGGTTAGTTTAGAAAGACATCTCAGTCTCTTCTGTTTAATGTCACCAAACAACATTATAATGAGGACATAATGTTTGTTTCATTTCATTTCATTCACATAATACAGCATTGAGGATCTACTCTGTGCCAGATACTGTTCTGGACACTGGAAAATAGTAGCAGTTAAGACATACAGGGACTTCCCTGGTGGTTCAGTGGTTAAGACTTTGTCTTCCAATGCAGGCTGTGTGGGTTCAATCCCTGGTCGGAGAGCTAAGATCCCACACGCCATATGGCCAAAAAAAAAAAAAAAAACATTAAACAGAAGCAGAAGGAAAAGAGGGCAGCAGAGGATGAAATGGTTAGATAGCATCACCAGACATGAATTTGAGCAAACTCTGGGAGATACTGGAGGACAGAGGAGCCTGGTGTACTAGCAGGCTCGCAAAGGGTGGGACAGGGCTTAGTGACTGAACAACAGCAAAAACAGGAGCCATACTGTAACAAATGCAATAAAGACTTTAAAAATGGTCCACGTCAAAAAAATCTTTAAACAAACAAAAAAGACATACAAAATTCCTGCTCTCGGGGAACTTACATTCTGGGACATGGGTAAAGATAATAAGTCAGTAAGTATATGTCAGGCAGTGATAAATTCTATTTCAGAAATAAATTTAAAGAGCACAGTAAGAAGCAGTAAGAGCCAGAGGTGGGAGAGAAGGGCTATTTTAGAGGGACTGGTTAGGGAAGACCTCACTTTGAAGGATAAACCTGACTGAAGAGAGAGAGCAAGTCACAGGAATAACTATCTGGAGGAGAACTTCCAGGCAGAGGGAAAAGAGAGTGTGAAGACCCTAAGACAGAGCCAACGACTTCCGCCTGAGCAATGCATGCACATTTAGTAACATATATATTTGCATGTATATGTGAACATATTAGTCCTTTATTTTCCTACATTAGAGCATTTGACAGTGATATTCTGAGAGTGTTATTAAACTGCGAAATCCTTGGAGTCTTTGTAATATTGATTCAGCTATGTGAGACACCGACCAATCTTGCTGAATGTGCAGAGGTGCCTGCCCTGAGAGTACCTTGGAACAAGGGCTTCCATTTTCCCACAGAAACCAAAGGCAGGAGAAGCTCAGCGAACGGGGCAGGTAGAGTAATGAGCCATGTGCCACAGTGAGTATCAGGCTGACGGCAGAGATCCCGGGTGACCCGGCCAGAGCTGGGTGGGGAAAACCTTCCCTCCAGGAGTGTCCTTACCTCTGTCCTTTTGCTCTAATTGCTGTGGACGTGCCAGAGAGCACAAAGTGGCTCCTGAGGGTGGTTCCTACCGATGCTGGGTAAAGGTCCCTAATTCAGAATCAAAGACTAACACAAAGTTAAACTTCCTCTGATCTTGAGCCTTGGCAAGGGTTATGTTGCCTAGAAGAGGAAAAGCTTGGGGTGGGGCACATGTGTGATGGGCAGAAGGGAGGGGAAGAAGTCAGAAGGCAAGAGACCTGCCCTTCCTAATTGGTCGGTAATAGTTTCCCTGAACTTGAACCCTCATCACCTACCAGGCTCTGCTCTTCTCCCAGAAAGGCTTTTTCTTGAATTGCAGTGACTTCTGACATGTTTAATGTTAATACTTTACTGTCCATTGATCCACATCTTCTTTATTGTCGTATAGATATGTCTTTTGCTTATCTGCTTATATTAATCTTCATAGAGTGTGAATTCTTAGAATATGTTCGTGAGCAATACGTTCTAAATTTATTTCAGTGTCTACCTTAATTGCTCATTGCAAGGAGGCCCCAATAAAGGCTTTTTGATGATTTTGACTGCCAAGATTACACTAGAAATCAAAGGTTACTTCTTGTAAGTTTGGGATACTGCTCCTCTCTTACAAGTCTCTCACAACTTGGTTTCAAGCTGGGCTCGCCTGAAACCTTCTAGTTTGATGATAGGAGAGCTGGCTCTTCCTTAAATTCACCAAAAACTTCTATGTGACTCTATATGCTTCACTTTCACAGTCTTCGAGTCCAAGACAAAAAAAATCTCACAGGGTTTGAAGGTAGGGGAGAGAGATAAAATAAGAAAGTAGACGTAGAAGGACTTCAGGACATAACTGGAGGAGAGTGGATATATACATGTATATGTATGTACGTATGTACAGCTGTGTCCCTTTGTTGTTCACCTAAAACTATCACAACACTGTTAGTCGGCTACGTGAAAGTCGCTCAATCCTGTCTGACTCTGTGACCCCATGGACTATACAGTCCATGAATTCTCCAAGCCAGAATACTGGAGTGGATAGCCTTTCCCTTCTCCAGGGGATCTTCCCAAACCAGAGAGAGAACCAAGGTCTCCCGCATTGCAGGCAGATTCTTTACTAGCAGTTCAGTTCAGTTCAGTCGCTCAGTCGAGTCCGACTCTTTGCGACCCCATGAATCGCAGCATGCCAGGCCACCAGCCAGCATGCCAGTTCACCACCATCTCCCGGAGTTCACTCAGACTCACGTCCATCGAGTCCGTGATGCCATCCAGCCATCTCATCCTCGGTTGTCCCCTTCTCCTCCTGCCCCCAATCCCTCCCAGCATCAGAGTCTTTTCCAATGAGTCAACTCTTCGCATGAGGTGGCCAAAGTATTGGAGTTTCAGCTTTAGCATCATTCCTTCCAAAGAAATCCCAGGGCTGATCTCCTTCAGAATGGACTGGTTGGATCTCCTTGCAGTCCAAGGGACTCTCAAGAGTCTTCTCCAACA
>SJYT01059215.1:0-12167 GCA_006410635.1 Cephalophus harveyi
GCTGCGGAAAATGTCTCAACCAATGTACAGATGGTCTTTAAAAGTATAAATCAGATCATTTTACTCTCTGGCTTAAAATCCCCCACTGGCTTCTCATGGAATAAAACATCAGCTTCTCACCATCATCATGGGGCCCTGCCGGCCCAGCTCCTGACATCTCCAGTCTCACCTCTGACCACTGCCCCCAGAGGCCCCCTCCCTAACTCCGTCCTGCTCATTCCTGGCTTATGCCCATAGCATCACCAACTGGTGAGGGAAAGGTCCTTCAAATTCAACCCTGACCCCTCTCTGCCAAGACCCAAGCCAGGCTGTCAGGGCCAGCCCCTCACACTGACCTCCTCTCCTTCCAACAGTTAGACTCAGCTGAGCTCTCTGCCATGTTAATAAATACTCAAGTGACCGAAGCTACAGAAGCAGAGGGAGGATACAGAGGGAGAACATAGTTCGGACATGGCTCACCCTTCCCTGGTGGGTCAGGGTCCTTGGGGGCCATGCTGGAAAGGATAGAAGCCATGAGCAATGTTCTCCCTTAAGACCGAAGTTGGCAGGAGCTCCGTGGGCCCTGGGAGCAGCAAAGCCCACCACTAGGCTCAGGAACCCCTCCTCAGGAGTTCATCCAAGCCGTGGTGCATTCCAGAAGTTGGGACTGAGACAAAAAACAAATACACTTATAGAAGCTGTTTCCAAAACGGCCTGCTGATGCCTGTTTACAAAACGCAGCCATGACTTAGCATCCTCAGGAGACTGGATAATACAACAGAAAGCAATCTGTATTTATTCATGTCTTGCGAGACCTGATGGCTTCTCCCCTTTGCACACATGAAGCCCAATCCTTGCTCAGAGAGGGCATGGCCTGGGCTGCAGGGTGGAGGTAAAGAGGGAGACACATCAGGGACAGCTCCCTGTCTGGCTTTTGCTGCTTGGACACATTCCAGCCCCTGTACAGTAGAGGACTGTGTCTGTCCCTCTTCCTTAGCTGAGGCTGTGGCACAAAAGTGCCACAGTTTAGAAATCCTCTTCTCATCTTATTCACTAAAGAGGACAAGTACATACGTGTAATCTACATTTCAAATCACACGCCTTGAGAAGGCTTAGCAACTATCAGTCGAGACAGAGGTGGCACCTCATGTCTGGGTGTGGGTCCCTGGACCTCCACTCCTAGCTCACCTCATTGCAGGGAACGGCACTGTAGTATGCAAGAGGATGAAGCCAGGGGCACAGGAGGAAGTCATCCTGAACACCTCTCCCTTGCCCCTTTGAGTTTCTAAGCCCCAGACCTTCCTCTTCTCTCCATCTCCATAATCATCACCTGTCTCCCCTGAACCCCTGCCTCAGCCTCTTGGATGGTCTTGCCACATCCTCTCTTCTATCCCAATATTATGGGAGAGAAGAGTATTGTGGGTCCATTATTCCCACAACAGCCACAGTGATCCTTTTAGCGTGCAAATGACCCAAAATCCTTCCCACCACTTTCCATTGCTTTAAATTAAAACTATTACATCTTCTCTTTAAGGAACCACGGCTCTGCCTATTTCACCTGGCCACCTTCCGCCTCTCTGCATCTGTACCACGCACACCTGCCCTGTTCCCTGCACTTTGGCCACACTCGCCTTCTTCAGTTCTCAGAGCATGCTAAGCCCCATCCAACTTCAGGGCCTTTGCACGAGCTTTCTCTGACTAGAATGTCCTCCCCCTCATTCTTGGCCTGGTTCCTTCTCATTTTATAGATTTCTACTTAAATATCTCCTACTCAGAAGTCTTCCACCACTACTCGCCACTTGCATCTTTTTCTTTATCTATATATACATTTTGGGGGGCTTCCCAGGTAGCTCAGCTGGTAAAGAATCCACCTGCAATGCAGGAGACCCGGGTTTGATTCCTGGATTGGGAAGTTCCCTTGGAGAACGGATAGGCTACCAACTCCAGTATTCTTGGGCTTCCTTGGTGGCTCAGGTGGTGAAAAATCTGCCTGCAAGGCGGGAAACCTGGGTTCGATCCCTGGGTTGGGAAGATCCCCTGGAAGAATGCATGGCAACCCACTCCAGTATTCTTGCCTGAAGAATCCCCATGGACAGAGGAGCCTGGTGGGCTACAGTCCATGGGGTTGCAAAGAGTTGGATGTGCCTGAATGACTAAGCTCAGAACACCACATACCATTTTTAAATTGAAGTATAATTGCTTACTCCTTGGAAGAAAAGTTATGACCAACCTAGATAATATATTCAAAAGCAGAGACATTACTTTGCCGACCAAGGTCCGTCTAGTCAAGGCTATGGTTTTTCCTGTGGTCATGTATGGATGTGAGAGTTGGACTGTGAAGAAGGCTGAGCACCGAAGAATTGATGCTTTTGAACTGTGGTGTTGGAGAAGACTCTTGAGAGTCCCTTGGACGGCAAGGAGATCCAACCAGTCCATTCTGAAGGAGATCAACCCTGGGATTTCTTTGGAAGGAATGATGCTAAAGCTGAAATTCCAGTACTTTGGCCACCTCACGAGAAGAGTTGACTCATTGGAAAAGACTCTGATGTTGGGAGGGATTGGGGGCAGGAGGAGAAGGGGACGACCGAGGATGAGATGGCTGGATGGCATCACGGACTCGATGAACGTGAGTCTGAGTGAACTCCGGGAGATGGTGATGGACAGGGAGGCCTGGCGAGCTGCGATTCATGGGGTTGCAAAGAGTCGGACACGACTGAGCGACTGAACTGAAGATGTATGTTTAACTGTTTAAAAAAAAAAAAAGCCAGATTGTTACACAGTGACTGTACCATTTTACATTCCCACCAGCAGCGTACGAGCATTCCAGTGCTTTGCTTTCTCATTATCACTTGGTATAGACAGTCACTGTAATTTCATATGTTTTAATAGGTGTATAATAGCATCTCATTGTATTGTTGATTTGCATTTCCCTAAGGAGGCACAGTGGTAAAGAATCCACATACCAATGCAGGATATGCAAGACACATGGGTTTGATCCCGGATCAGGAAGATCCCCTGGAGTAGGAAATGGCAACCCACTCCAGTATTCTTGTCTGAAAAATCTCATGAACAGAGAAGGGTGGCGGGTTGCAGTCCATGGGGTTGCAAAGAGTTGGATGCAACTGAGTGACTGTGCATAAGCACAAGCGCAATGATTGATGATGTTGAATATCTTCTCAGGTGCTCATCTCATTTGCTATCTACATATCTTCTTTGGTGAATTATCTGTTTATATCTTTTACTAATTTTTATATTGGGTTTTTAAAATTGAACTTGGCAAGCTCTTACATGTTTTAGATACAAGTGTTTTATAAGATAGGGCTTCCCTAGTGGCTCAGACAATCTACCTGCAATGCAGGAGACCTGGATTCGATCCCTGGGTTGGGAAGATCCCCTGGAGAAGGGAATGGGTACTTACTCATGATTTACAAATATTTTCGCTCAGTCTGTGGCTTGTCTTTTCATCCTCTTTGTTGTTGTGTTCAGTTACTCAGTCATGCCCTACTCTTTGTGACCCCCATGGACTGCAGCACTCCAGGTTTCCCTGTCCTTCACCGTCTCCTAGAGCTTGCTCAAACTCAGATCCATCGAGTCAGTGATGCCATCCAACCATCTCATCCTCTGTCATCTCCTCCTCCTGCCTTCAATCTTTCCCAGCATCAGGGTCTTTTCCAGTGAGTCAGCTCTTTGTATCATGTGACCAAAGTATTGGAGCTTCAGCTTCAGCATCAGTCCTTCCAATGAATATTCAGGATTGATTTAGTTTAGGATTGACTGGTTTGATCTCCTTGCAATCCAAGGGACTCTCAAGAGTCTTCTCCAACACCACAGTTTAAAAGCATCAGTTCTCCGGCGCTCAGCCTTCTTTATGGCCCAACTCTCAAATCCATACACGACTACTGGAAAAACCCATAACTTTGACTATACAGACCTTTGTTGGCAAAGTAATGTTTGCTTTTTCATGATGTCTAGGTTTGTCACAGCTTTTCATCCAAGGAACAAGCGTCTTTTAATTTCATGGCTATAGTCACCATCTGTCGGAGAAGGCAATGGCACCCCACTCCAGTACTCCTGCCTGGAAAATCCCATGGACGGAGGAGCCTGGTAGGCTGCAGTCCATGGAGTCGCAAAGAGTCGGACATGACTGAGCGACTTCACTTTCACTGTTCACTTTCATGCATTGGAGAAGGAAATGGCAACCCACTCCAGTGTTCTTGCCTGGAGAATCCCAGGGACGGCAAAGCCTGGTGGGCTGCCGTCTATGGGGTTGCACAGAGTCGGACACGACTGAAGCGACTTAGCAGTCACCATCTGCAGTGATTTTACAGCCCAAGAAAATAAAGTCTTACTGTCTTCTCAAAAGAAAGTCCATAACTTTGATCAAGTCTAGTTTATTAATTTGTGCTTTTATGGATCATTCTTTTGGGGTCATATTTTTAAAATATTCACCTAATCCAAGGTCACAAAGGTTTTCTCTTGTGTTTTCTTCTAAAAGTTCTGTTATTTTTTTCTTTAAATTTAGGTCTATGATTCATTATGAGTTGAGTTGTATATATAAGTGAGATGTAGAGACTGAAGAATATATGTATGTATGCAAGTATTATGTATGGGCATCCAGGTGTTTCAACAAGCTTTGTTGACAAAACTATGCTTTCTCCATTGAATTGCCTTTTCACTTTTCTTGAAATTATCAATTTACCAGGCTTCCACTTCTGGGTAAGATGAAGTTAAGTATACTCCACCTATATCTTCCACTGGATGTAGCCTACAATCAGAGCAGAATACACNTATATTACACTGATTGATTTGTGTATGTTAAACCATCCTTGTGAACCTGGGTTGAATCCCATTTGATCATGGTGTATGATCTTTTTATGTCTTGTTGAATTTGGTTTGCTAATATTTTATTGAGAATTTTTGCATCTATATTCAATGAAGATGAAATGAAAGTGAAAGTCGCTCAGTCATATCCAACTCTTTGCAACCCATGGACTATACAGTCCATGGAATTCTCCGGGCCAGAATACTGGAGTGGGTAGCCATTCCGTTCTCCAGGGGATCGTCCCAGCCCAGGAATCAAACCCAGGTCTCCCGCATTGCAGGCAGATTCTTTACCAGCTGAGCCACCAGGGAAGCCCAAAAATACTGGAGTGAGCAGCCTATCCCTTCTCTAGCAGATCTTCCCTGCCCAGGAGTTGAACTGAGGTCTCCTGCATTGCAGGCAGATTCTTTACCAGCTGAGCTCCCAGGGAAGTCCTGGTGGTGTCTTTTTTGGTGGTGTCTTCAGCTGGTTTTGGTATCAGGGTGGTAGTGGCTTCATAGAATGTCTTTGGGAGTGTTCCTTCCCTTCAGTTTTTTGTAAGAGCTTGAAAAGGATCAGTATAAGTACTTCTTTGTATGTTAGGTAGAATTTGCCAGTGAAGCTATCAGATCCTGGACTTTTATCTATAGGGAACTTTTTAATTGCAGATTCTATTTCACTTCTAGTGATTAGTCTGTTCAAATTATGTTTCTTCTTATTCAGTTTCAGTGGGCTGTATGTTCCTAGAACCTTGTCCATTTCTTCTAGGTTGTCAAATTTGCTGGCATAGAATTGTTCATAGTATTCCCTAATTATTTTTTATATTTCTCTGGTATCAATTGTTATGCCTCCTTTTTCATTTCTTATTTTGTTTATTTGGATCCCTTTCTTTTCTTCTTGGTGAACCTGGCCAGAGATTTGTCCATCTTATTTATCCGTTTAAAAAAGCTTTAAAAGCTCTTGGTTTTTATTAATTTTAATCCCTACTTTATTTCCTATCTGATCTTTAATATCTTCTTCCTTCTGCTGGCTTTAGGTTTTCTTTGTTCTTCTTTTTCTAATTCGTTTAGATGGTGGGTTAGGTTGTTTATTTCAGATTTTTCTTGTTTCTTAAAGAAGGCCTGTATCATCATTAACTTCCCTCTAAAAACCGCTTTTGCTGACTCCCATAGATTATGTATGGTTGTGTTTCATTGTCATTTGCTTCAGGTATTGTTTAATTTCTTCTTTGGTTTCATCTTTGACACACTGGTTTTTCAGTAGCATGTTGTTTAATCTCCATGTAATTGCTTTTTCTTTCTTTTTCTGTGGGTGATTTCTAGTTTCATGTCATTGTAGTTAAGAAAGATGCTTGAGATAATACTCTTAAATTTGTTGAGGTTTGTTTTGTGCCCTAGCATATGGGCAATCCTAGAGAATGTTCTGTGTGCACTTGAAAGGAATTTGTATTATGGGTTTTTTTTAATGTAATGTCCTGAAAATATCAATTATGTCTAACTGTTCTATTATCATGTCATTGTAGTTAAGAAAGATGCTTGAGATAATACTCTTAAATTTGTTGAGGTTTGTTTTGTGCCCTAGCATATGGGCAATCCTAGAGAATGTTCTGTGTGCACTTGAAAGGAATTTGTATTATGGGTTTTTTTTAATGTAATGTCCTGAAAATATCAATTATGTCTAACTGTTCTATTTTATTAACATCATTTAGGATCTCTGTTGCTTTATTGATTTTCTGTCTAGAAGATCTGTCTATTGTTGTGAGTGGAGTGTTAAAGTCTGTTATTGTATTCTATCAGTTTATCTCTTTATGTCTGTTAGTATTTATTTTATGTATTTGGGTGCTCCCATATAGGTGCATAGGCTTCCCAGATGGTGCAGTGGTAAAGAATCTGCCTACCAGTGCAGGAGCTGCAGGAGATGTGGGTTCAATCCCTGGGTCAGGAAGATCCCCTGGAGAAGGAAATGGCAACCCATTCCAGTATTCTTGCCTGGACAAGAATGGACAAAGGAGTCTGCTGGGATACGTCCATGGGATCACAAAGAGTCAGATATGACTGAGCAATTCACACACACACACACTCCTCCCCTACATATTATGATTTTGATGTCTTCTTTTACATCTTTATGTTCATCCTTTTGCTGTTCATTGTGGTTCACTTTCACAGAAATTTTTTTAAATATGCATACTTGTTTAAGTAATTTTCTTTATAATTGTGATTTTCTCCTTTCTATAGATTCTTACGTCTTTTCTATTTAGAGAAGACCTTTCAATATTTTCTTTTAGATAGATTTTGTGTTGCTGTATTCTTTGTGTTTGCTTTATCTCTCCTTCTCTTCTAAATGGGTAAAGTATCCTAGGTTGCAGATTTTTCCCTTTCAGCACTTTGACTATATCTTGCCACTCCCTTCTGACCTGCAACATTTCCATAGCGAAATCAGCTGACATCATTCTGGGGGTTCTCTTGTAATTAACTCTTTGTTTTTCTCTTGCTGCCTTTAGAATCCTCTCTTTAACTTTTGCCATTTTTACTATAATATGTCTCAGTGTGGGTCTGTTTGGGTTTATCTTTTTTGGGACCCTCTGAGCTTCCTATACCTGCATATCTGTTTCCTCCTTTAGGTTTGGAAAGTTTTCAGCCATAATTTCTTCAAAAACATTTTCAATCCCCTTTCCTCTTGCTTCCCCTTTTGGGATCCCTATCATGCATAGATTGTCATGCTTTATATTATCNGGGACCCTCTGAGCTTCCTATACCTGCATATCTGTTTCCTCCTTTAGGTTTGGAAAGTTTTCAGCCATAATTTCTTCAAAAACATTTTCAATCCCCTTTCCTCTTGCTTCCCCTTTTGGGATCCCTATCATGCATAGATTGTCATGCTTTATATTATCTCATAGGCCTCTTGTCTTGCTTTCTTTTTTTGTTTGTTTGGCTTTCTGTCTGCTGTCCTGATTAGGTGGTTTCTGTTATTTTGTCTTCCAGGTCACTTATTTGTTTTTCTGCATTATTCATTTTGATCTTCATTGCCTTTAGCTCGGCTTTTGTTTCTGCCAATGAATTTTCTAATTTTTCTTGGTTCTTCTTTATAGTTTCCAGTTCCTTTTTACAATACTCTGCAGTTCTTTTGATAGCCTTTTTTAATTCCTTTAATATTTTCATTATCTCCTTTTTGACATTGGTGTTAGACTGATGAGATCTGTTTCATTGTTCTTTAGGGGAATGCTCTTGGTCTTTTAACTAAGAGTTCCTCTGTGTCTTCATTTTACTTGTATTTCTCTTACTCTGTGAGTTTAGGAGAAACAGTTATCTACTTGGTCTTAGAGGGCTATTTATATGTGTGGCTTGCATGGGTTTAATATATGTGGTGTGAGGCCTGTTTTTAGTATTGATGCCTGTAGCTTCTTTCCTCAATGTGTGCTGGTCATTATCCGCTTGGCAGGGGATGTGCGAATGCAGCAGCTGGTTCCTAGTCCTAGGGTTCTCAGGGGCAGTGGCAGCTCAGGCACGCCCCCAGAGTACATGATGGGAGCAGAGGTATCTCCTGCACTCCTGGAGTCTGCAAGGACAGAAGCAGAAGCTCACAACCACTCATGATCGTCAGGCAGCAGCGGTGGCTCACGACCACCCCTGGGGACTGTGCAGGCAGTGTCCTGCCATCTGTGAGCATGTGCAAAGGGAAAAGGCTACAGTCCAGGTCCTTCCCCTCCCCTAATGCATCCCCGAAACAATGGCACCTGGCCGCTAAGGCAACCTCGGTTTCCTCTTCATACACCCTCAGTTGCAGTCACACTGGATTCCAGCCTCCCTAAGCTGTTTCCACACAGCCAGTCCCAGTCCTCGCTCTGCTTCATCTCCAAAGCTCTAGTTCCAGCCTCCAAGAAGACTGTCTAGAGCCAGGGTTGCACATCGCAGGCTGGCAGCACCGACCATCTGTGTATTTCTCCCTCTGCTCTGCCTGCTGCATCTTCCTCTGAGGCTCTGAATCTCCCCTTCTGTCCCAGCTGATCTCCCCTCCCGTGAGGGGACTTCCCAGGGTATAGGAACATTTCCTCTTTCACAGCTCCCTCCTAGGGGCACAGGGCTCATCCCAATTCCTTTTTTTTTTCTCTTTTCTCCCACCCAGTCACATGAAGATTTCTTGCCCTTTCAGCAGTCTGAGGTCTTCTGCCAGCTTACAGTAGAAATTCTGTGAGAATCATTCCTCATGTAGACATATTTTTGCTGTTTGTGGGAGAAGATGAGCTTCACGTCCTACTACTCCACCATCTTGATCCTGAGTGTCTCCACTTGTGTCTTGATAGGGTTCTCCTGCTTTTCTCTCTCTCAGCATCTTGTTCCTTCCACCCACAGAGCATATTATATTGTGTAATTTATTTACACATTCTCTCCCATCCTGCCCTTAGATGCTGCCTCCCTTGGCACAAAGTTTGGACTATAATAGTGAAAGCAGTGGAAACAGCTATGGGATGAGAGAATGAGATCCCTGGACAGATGTCCTGGGGATTGAAACAGAAGTTAGATCTCCTCTTGTCAGAGAATTAGCAGAGGCTTCCTGACCCAAACGCCTCGCCCTCCCTAAGGTCCCTTCCACATCTCATTACAATTTCTTCCATGGAAGTAAATTAACTTATATTCCTTCCTCTTGGGGTAGGGGATGGTATATTAGATAATCAACACCAGATGCTATAGAAACCATAAAATCTCAGTGGCATAATGCAGTAAAGACTGACTTCTCACCTTTATCAGGTCTGATAGGGTTATGCAGCTCTCCTCCAGCAGCAACTAGGAGGCTATGTTCTTTGTTCTCACAAAACACCTGGCCATACAGTCTCCATGGAAGGAACAAGCGAGTGTGGATGATAACTACATGTTCTCCAGAGTACCGGAACCAACAGGATGGATAGATGGATGGATGGATAGATGGATGAATGGGTGGATGGGGCGAAAGAGAGATCTATTATAAGGAATTGGCTCACATGATTTTAGAGGCTGAGAAGTCCCAAGATCTGCAGTCAGTAAGCACGACCCCCAGGAGAGCCAATGTTGTAAGTTTCAGTCTGAAAGCTAGCAACCTCAAGACTCAGGAAGAGATAATAAGGGCTTCCCTGGTGGCTCACTGGTAAAGAATCTGTCTGCAATGCAGGAGACACAGGTTCGATCCTTGGGTTGGGAAGATCCCCTGGAAGAGGAAATGGTAACCACTCCAGTATTCTTGCCTCAAAAATCCCATGGACAGAGGAGCCTGGCAGGCTACAGTCCATGGGGTCACAAAGAGTTGGACATGACTGAAGCGACTGAGCGTGCACTCACTGAAGGGGAGAAAAGACCTGTGCCCCCTCTTGAAGACAGTCAAGAAAAGAACTCTTTCTCTTACTCAGACTTTTTGGCTTATTCAGGTCTTCAGTTGACTGGATGAGGCCCATGGACACTAAGGAAGGCAATCTGCTTTACTCAGTCCACTGATTCAAATGTTCATCTCATCCAGAAGCAGTCTCATAGATACACCAGAATAATGTCTGACCAACTCTGTGCACTCCCTGGCCCAGTCAGGTTGAATCATAAAATTAACCATCACAATGAGTGCTTGTGTAGCCAGACATGTTCATATTCTTTTGGTCAGAACTTGTCATATATCTACATCCTGGCTCCAAGAGGGGCTGGGGAATAGTCTTAATGAGTGCTCAGGAACTGGAAAATGAATTAGCATCTGGGAACACAGCATGGCACCCTCATGCTAGTCAGATCAAAGTTGCCTGCTCATCTCCACCAACAACTTGTCCAAGAGATTCTAGATCCAGTCTTTGACATCTGTATGAATTTTTGCAAATTCTGAGTAGCTAGTATATAATTGCATAAGATAATACAGTTTTTTCCCTACAGTCACCAAAAAACAACTCTGGGTTAAAATACTTTCCTTCTGCAAATATCTTGAGCAGAGGTGCTCCCATCCCTTTGGGAGCAGACGCGGCAGGGAGTGGGAAATACATAGACTGGCTGACCTGACTGAGGCTCCCCCAGGCACAGAGACCAACCAGGGAGGGACCACATAGCCTGTTGACCAGGAGGCTCTGGGCTTTTCACCTCGGCATCCACCCTGTTCTTCCACTGATACCTGTGCTGCCTGCCACACCCATGGCACCAGAGCACCCTGAGACAGTGGCGTCACAGCCTTTGGATGCTGAGCTCAGCTCTTGCCTCTCCTCACCTGCCCACAGCAGTCACCTTGAGGTTTAGTTTTCCCAAATTTGAAAGGGTTCATCGGCCAGAAGAGGCAAGACAACCCTAGAGCTCGGAGAATGCCCAGGAGACCTGGCTCCTGCATGGGTACCCCCTGCCTTGCAAACAAAGAGAAGGCTATGCCAGACCTGGGCTCCTTGGGAGCCAGACATGAGTTAGCCTTCCACATCCACGCCTGCAGGACCCACCACTGGGCACATGGGGAGCTCCACCAAAAGAGGCTGACCAGGCTCCGCAGGAACCAGGGCTCTGCACGGGGGTCTGTGGACAGGCTCAGGGGTGTGCTCTCCCTCCAGACGACACTTCTCTCCCTGCTGAGCCAGCAGTCCCAGGTTAGCAGGCTCTGGGCATGATCTGCTTTCTGGTATATTCCCACTGTATCCTAGTACATAGGAAGTGCTCAATATATAATTGTTGAATGAACACTACCCTGTTTACTTGCTTAACATTACTTATTAAGCCCTTTTATGTGCTAGGAACTGTGCTGGGTGCTGGGATACAAAAGAAATAAAGGAGATATGGTCTGTCTTCATGCAGCTTGTAAAGGTATCTATTTATATCAGAGAGCAGAACTTAATAACTAAACTGCAAAAATGCTTGAAGAAACCCCAAACAACATAAGTCAATTGAGAAAGTAAATTACCCCCCAGATCTGGAGGTAATTAACTAGTAAATTTATTACCCTCCCCCAAATGAAGCATGCCAGAGGGAATCCAACAGTGACACAAAAATGGAATCTTATTATAAATAAGAAGAAAAGAAACGATAAATTTTGAAGGAGTGCAAGTCTAGCTGGTCTAGGCCTCCTGCCGAGGCTGGACATGCCCCAGTGCTCAAAACATCTGGGTTGAGATGAAAGACCACGTGTTCCCAGCCTCCCACCTGTAGAGTTTCAGTAGACGTTTGAAGGAAGCCCAGAAAGGCAGGTTCTGGTGGAGGGGGCCAGGGGAGTCACAAAGCAACCCCATCACCTCCCCACAGCAGCCCTGCCCTGTAAATGCCAGGGGAGGCTATCAGGTCCAGGCAGTTAGACATTGCCTGTCCCCTACTTGATCAGATGGCCTTAGGCAACACACACTCTACCCTGGTTTCTATCCCACTCACCATCTCATAGCATGGCCCTGGTCACAGGAATAAGACCAGATTAGTAG
>SJYT01059222.1:0-10010 GCA_006410635.1 Cephalophus harveyi
AAAAAAAAAAAAAAAAGAGGAAAACCTACCGGAAGAGTCTGTCACTGTGGTTAGGGGGGCAGAGCCTCCCAGGGGTGTGTGTTTGATATATGAGGTCACTTCGAGAGGACGTGTTCTCTTGACATATGGTCAGGTCCCACTTATCCATGCTAATAGAAGAGCCCACACTGGCAGCAATAAGCCACAACAGCAGATAACTTCAGAAATAATTTATATTTGGCTTTGATATGCATTATGTGTAGGGTTTTTGCATCAGTATTAAGGTTTGTGTTTTTTTTTCCCCAGACTAACAGTAAGATGCATTTTCATTCCCCAAGGATATACTGGTAGTTAATGGGACTGGGAGAGCAGGGAATGTACTTGAAGGAAGGAGAAAAATCAACCAGAGGCTAACATTTATCTACTGTGTGGTAATTAATACGCAGAATAGTTAACAGTTGACTGGTTGTGACAATTTGTTGTTATTATTAACATTAATTAATAGTAATTGTATTATTTTGTTGCTTATTAGAACATGTATTATAATTAGCTTTAATAATATAGTAATAGTACAGTATTATAGTATAGTGTCAGAAATTACTAGCAGTGATTATAATAATAATTAACATGTTTTAGTCTGAATGTCAGTCCTGAATAAAAGCAATTTCTGATTTACCCAGTCTAGATCAGCTTTGCTAATACACCCTCACATCACCTTGTTTTATTTTCACCACAGACCTTTCATTTCCTGACAGTGTTTGCTTTTTATTTGACTTTTTTGTCCTGCTCCTTTGGAAGTATTTCTACCTACTTCAATCCCTACCTTGAGCACCCAGAACAATCAATGACACAGCAGTAGATGCTAAATACATGTTTGAGAATAAGTGAATTTAATGTGTTGAATACTGTCCTAAGCCTTGGCATTTACTGTTTAATTTGATCCTCATCACAAACCTATGGGGAAGAGAGAATTATTACCCTCATTGTACAGAAGAGAATGCTTCAAGAGAATTAGTAACTTAGCTCATCATTTAGACTATTGAGTCATCCCAGACAGTTGTGTAAATTTGTTTAGTTTCTGAGAACACAAGCAGAAGTTTACAAACTTTCACTCTTTCCCTATTGTCAGAACCTCCCAACTCCCCCCAGCCCTTCCCACCCAGCACCAACCCCCGCCCCCCACACCTGCCTCAGTCTTCCTGAGTGAATGAATGCCTTCCTCCCATTGGACCCTATACTTAGCAGGGTACATTGATACCAGGGATGATGAAACTCACACAGAAGTGCAGGAAGGCCTGGAAAAGCAAGCCTGATTTTTCCTTAGAGGAGACGCAGGCTGTACTATACAGGTGGAAAAAATAAATTCATCATGATTTACTTCAACTGGACAATTCCCTGACACACAGCAAGCCCTCACTGACAGATGTCCACTGTTTTCCAAAAGTGCCATAAGCCTACAGAAGGTGCTTAATAAAATATTTGCGGACTAGCACATTGCAATCCTGATCTGAAGATCCTGAGCTAAGCTGATGATAATGGTGATGGGAAAGCCCTCATCCATTTAGATGATCAAATTTGCTTATTTCAGTAAAAATGAGAATCATCACCAGTAATTAAAATGATGTTATTTTCCATGATAAAAACTTACATGTATATGGTGATTTATAATTTTAAAGAACCACTGCATTTTGATTCCTGTGATTCTCATCACAGCCTTGTAAGTGAGGGATGTTTTAAACACATGACTGACTAGGGAATTTTTGCAGAAACTAATGCCTGTAGCGTTAGTACATCTCTGGTCAATAATGGGTTAATATCTACATTGGAAAGATGAAGGTGAAAACTGGCCTACTCGGGGTGCCCAAGGCATTTACTGCTTCCATCTATAAGGAAATCAGAATACCATTTCATTCAAAAAAATAAAAGACATGTAACTTGCTTGTTGTGTTCTAGATAATATAGTAAGTGCTCCAAAATTAGACTGCTGCTCTTGAGAAGCTCCCGATACTAGTGAAGAGTTAAGGACTAGCTTGTATAGTGCTGTTCCAACAGAACTCTGTACCGAATGGGGTAGAAGAAATCAAAAGACTGACTTCGAAAGGCCGTGGAATGTTAATTTACAGAGTTTTGAAAGCAAAGTTAAGGTCCATGAAGACTTTGTAGCGATAAAAGTTTCACCATAAACGGATACAAGGATGAAAAATTCTCTTCCTACAGAATCTGTATACTCAATCAGCATAGGCTTTGAACTATTACCAGCTGTAATGGTTTCCATTTTTAGAAACCAACTGTTACATGCCAGCAGACCAAATTCAATTGTATTGTTCAGAACAACAGAATTGATAACCTCCTTAATTATAAAATAATTGCAAAGATTTTTGTTTAAATACTTTCATTCCACCAGTTCTTCTAATTTTTTATGACCTTTTTCACGTCAGAGATTTTATGTGCATAACTTAATGCCAAAGTTCCTCTTTTATTGGGATAAACATTTTAAAGTTTTTCCACCTAATTTTAGTTCTTTTAAGATTATAAAAGGGGAAAAAAATCTGTTAGAATTCATTTCATCCATCCCTCTGTATTATTTTAGACAGATTTAGAAGGTACTTCACTTGGACAATATAGTCCTAAACAGATTTCTTTGTTAAATGAGTAAATATACCTTTATTCAAAAAAACCTTACTAAGTATACCCTCAGATATGTAGTTCCTATGGGACAGGTGTGGTGCTTGGCATTAGAAAATCTGAAACCGGAGACTTGTGTAGTGTTCACACATTTTATCTGCCAGGGAAAATTCAGTTCCATGGTTAGTTGACTGATCAAATTCAGTAGGGAACTATTTTATGATGGGAATGACTGTTTTATTGAGTTTATGAAATGAACTAAAATAATCAAATTTATTTCACATTCAATCTCCAACATTTGATTGAAGAGCTGCCCGAACCCCCCCAGAGATAAAGGTTTTGATTTTTCTCATCATTTCCAAAACCGCAGCATTCCCTGAGTCACAGTCAAACACTGATGAAGCTGTAGCTCTAGTCATCCAGGAGCCTGAGAATCTAGGTCCCTGGAAATGACAGAAGGGAAAGAGGGCACCTAGCACCAGCCCCATTGTCTCCATGCTTATTTTTAATTACTTCAAAGCTTTAGAAACATGATCCCGTAAATGCTTTGTGGGAATAGAGGCAAATGCACTCATCATGTGAAATCCATAAATTGCTTATAATCCTCTCAAGATGTTAAAAAAAAAAAAGCATTAAGTAATTGAAGACAGGAAGTCCTCAGTTAATTATTTAGAGGTGTTATCAATGCTCTAAGTAAACCAAGGCGCTTTCTGCTATCTCACAGAGCCCAGTACCATGGGGACCAAGGATAGCAGCCATCATCTTCTCAGATTCGCTAATGCAAACAGCGCGTGGCAGCTTGTCAATAAAAGACCTTTTCATATCATTTATTACTAGACATGCCCACCATCCTGCTCAGAACAAATGGGACGTCAGCGATGGCATTGTTTCACTTTGGGTTGCCACACTTGAAATGTGGACCTCCTAATGTGGGCATCGGGGTAGAGGAGAGGGGGGAAAGGATTAACAAAATGATTAGGGACACCGAGAACAAAATGAATTAATCATGTCCTCTTTAGCAGCAGACATGATAAGGGCTTATGTGTCTCTTAACTCTGGGGGAAATGTTTTCCAAATAATTCATTGAAAGTTGCTCATCGTTTCATTGAAAGGGAAGAGTTGCCAGCCTTAAGTTAACAAGGAAAGAATAATCTGTCTCCCTTTCTCATACTATTAGAAACTTGTAAAAACCCTCTGTGATAAAACAGCATAAATCCTACCAGGGCTAATTGTAGCAGAAAGTGTACTACTAATGTACTGAAACAGATATAGTACATATCACTTTTGAAACAAAGAAAACATAGTTTGACCATCCATATTCCAAAATGTGGACATTTTCTTACATGAAGATTTTACATTTAGGTAACTCCATCATGTGCTCCCATAGTATCCTACACTTGACTATCGTGGTATGTATTATGCTTCATTGAATATCCTTTTACTTGTCTCTACTCCTCAACCAGGAGTTAAAGTTTTTTTTAAGAACAGAGGCAGCAGCTTCCTTTTGCCATTGTGTTACCTGTACTGTGACCTATCACAGTACCTAACAGACATTAAGTGTTTTGAAAATCCTTATTGAATGAATAAATGTTGAGTAGTAAACTCTTGGGCTGGCCAAAAATTTCATTCCAGGTTTTCCATTACAGCTTACAGAAAAATCCAAACAAAAATTTTGGGCAACCCAGTAGTATCTGAACTAGATTCCATAATTGGTTGGATATAAAAATCACAGTCAGACACAGATAAAGCTCAGGATGGGTGACACAATCTGCAAAGCCCAATGCAAAATGAAAGTGTGGGGCTTCTTTGTTCAAAAATCATTAAGAATTTCAGGATGATGAAAACTGACCCACGCTCAGGATCCTTCTAAGCATGGTCTGAGGTTACTATATGGCATTTGTGCCCTGGTCTCTGGCAGTTTGAATTTATTGGCAGTAAACTTCTTTTTTAATTATATTAGAGTATAGTTGATTTACAAGGTTGTATTGCTTTCAAGTATACAGCAAACTGATTCATACACACACACATATATATATATACATATATCCATTCTTTTTCAGATTCCTTTTCCTTATACGTTATTACAAAGTATTCAGTAGAATTCCCTGTGCTATACAGTAGGTCCTTGTTGATTGTCTATTTTATATATAGTAGTGGTCATTATAAACAAAGCTATTGGAGGTGATGGAATTCCAGCTGAGTTATTTCAGATTCTGAAAGATGATGCTGTGAAAGTGCTGCATACAATATGCCAGCAAATTTGGAAAATTCAGCAATGGCCAAAGGACTGGGAAAGGTCAGTTTTCATTCCAATCCCAAAAAAGGCAGTGCCAAAGAATGTTCAAACTGTTGCACAATTGCATTCATCTCACACGCTAGCAAAGTAATGCTCAAAATTCTCCAAGCTAGACTTCAACAGTTCACGAATTGAGAAATTTCCAGATGTTCAAGCTGGATTTAGAAAAGGTAGAGGAACCAGAGATCAAATTGCCAACATCTGTCAGATCATAGAAAAAGCAAGAGAATTCCAGAAAAACATCTGCTTCACTGACTATAGTGAAGCCTTTGACCATGGAACAATGGACTGGTTTCAAATTGGGAAAGTAGTTCATCAAGGCTGTATATTGTCACCTTGCTTATTTAACTAATATGCAGAGTACATCATGAGAAATGCCAAGCTGAATGAATCATTAACTGGAATCAAGATTACCGGGAGAAATATCAGTAACCTCATTATATGCAGATGACACCACCCTTGTGGCAGAAAGTGAAGAGGAACTAAAGAACCATTTGATGGAAGTGAAAGAGCAGAGTGTAAAAGCTGGCTTAAAAATCAACAATACAGTATACTAACACATATATATGGAATTTAGAAAGATGGTAGTGATAACCCTGTATGTGAGACAGCAAAAGAGACACACATGTATAGAACAGTCTTTTGGACTCTGTGGGAGAGGCAGAGGATGGGATGATTTGGGAGAGTGGCATTGAAACACTTATAATATCATTTATGAAATGAATCGCCAGTCCAGGTTCGATGCATGATACTGGATGCTTGGGGCTGGTGCACTGAGACGACCCGGAGGCATGGTACGGGGATGTAGGAGGGAGAGGGGTTCAGGATGGGGAACACGTGTATACCTGTGGCAGATTCATGTTGATGTATGGTGAAACTAATATAATATTGTAAAGTAATTAACCTCAAATTAAAATAAATAAATTTATATTAAAAACACCAACAAAATTAAAAAAAATAAAAAGAATGTATCTAAATATATGTATATTTATAACTGAATAATTTTGTTGTGTAGAAGAAACTAACACATTGTAAATCCACTGTTCTTCAATAAAAATATTGTTGTTGTTGGTTTTTTTTTAAAGAAGAAAGCATGGAATAAACAGAGCTTCCCTGTTGGTTCCCAGGTGACGCTGGTAGCATCACCTGCCAATGCAGAAGATGCAAAAGATGCGGGTTCCATCCTTGGGTCGGGAAGATTCCCCTTGAGAAGGCAATGGCAATCCACTCCAGTATTGTTGCCTGGAGAATCCCATGGACAGAGAAGCCTGGCGGGCTACAGTCTGTGGGACCGCAAAGAATTGGACAGGACGGAAGCGACTGAGCATGCATGTGATAAAGGATCCACTTGCCGGTGCAGGAGATCGGCATTGATTCCTGAATCAAGAAAGTCCCCTTGAGAAAGAAATGATCACCCACTCTTGCATTTTTGCCTGGAAAATCCCATGGATAGAAGAGTCTGGCAGGCTACAATCAATGAATTCACAAAAGAGTCAGACACAACTTAGTGACTAAACAACAACAATGAAATAAGGAAAAGGATAGGAAGCCCAGAAAGAAACCCACACAAGTATGGCCAATTAATATATGACCAATGAGGCAGGACTATAACAGGGAGGAGAGACAGTCTCTTCAAAAAATTCTGCTGGGAAAACTGGACAGCTTCTCAGTTAAAAAAAAAAAAAATGAAATTTGAACATTTTTTAACACCATGTAAAAAAAATAAACTCAAAATATATTAAAGATCTAACCATAAGATTGGACACTGTAAAACTCTTAGAGGAAAACAGGCAGAACATATTCTGATGTAAATTGTGTGTGTGTGTGTGTGAAGTCGCTCAGTCATGTCCGACTCTTTGCGACCCCACGGACTGTAGCCTACCAGGCTTCTCCATCCATGGGATTCTCCAGGCAAGAATACTGGAGTGGGTTACCATTTCCTTCTCCAGGGGATCTTCCCAACCCAGGGATTGAACCCGGGTCTCCCGCATTGGAGGCAGACGTTTAACCTCTGAGCCACCAGGGAAGCTCTGATGTAAATTGCAACAATATATTTTACAATCCATCTCCCAAAGTAATGGAAATAAATACAAAAAATAAACAAATAGGATTTAATTAAACTCAAAAACTTTAGCAAAGGAAAACATAAACAAAATGGGAAGACATCACACAGAATGAGAGAAAATATTTACGAACAATGCTACTGACAAGGGATTAATTTCAAAAATTTGCAAACAGCTCATGTAGCTCCATATCAAAAAAACAAACACACAAGCCAATCAAAAAATGGGCAGAAGACCTAACGAGGCATTTCCAAAGACATACAGATAGCCAAGAGACGCAGGAAAAGACGCTCAACATCATCAGTTATTGGAGAAATGCAAATCAAAACTACAAAGGGACTTTATCTCATACCAGTCAGAATGGCCGTCATATGAAAATTTGCAAACAATCAGTGTTGGACAGGGTGTGGAGAAAATGGAACTCTCCTAAAATGTTAGTGGAAATGTAAGCTTGTGCAGCCAGTATGGAGATTGCTATGAAGTTTCCTTAAAATACTAAAAATAGATCTATCATATGATCCAGCAATTCCACTCTTGAGAATATATACCATAGAAAAATACAGTATTGTAAAAATACAATAAGTAAGCCAAAAAGAAAAACACCAATACAGTATACTAACACATATATATGGAATTTAGAAAGATGGTAATGATAACCCTGTATGCAAGACAGCAAAAGAGACACAGATGTATAGAACAGTCTTTTGGACTCTGTGGGAGAGGGAGAGGGTGGGATGATTTGGGAGAATCGCATTGAAACATATATAATATCATATAAGAAATGAATCACCAGTCTAGGTTCAATTCAGGATACAGGATGCTTGGGGCTGGTGCACTGGGATGACCCAGAGAGATGGTATAGGAAGGGAGGTGGGAGGGGGGTTTAGGATTGGTACACCTGTGGCGGATTCATGTTGATGTATGGAAAAAACCAATACAGTATTGTAAAGTAAAATAAATTAAAATTAAAAAATAAATAAATAAAAAAGAAAAACACAATATTGTAAAGAAAAATACAATGTTTCAATTAGCCTCCAATTAAAATAAGTAAATTTATATTAAAAGTAAAATAAAATTAATGTCTTTCCATAAAAAGATGAAAAAGAAAAAAAAAGGATAAGGGAATGATGAAAATATCCATAATTTTGTTTTGGAAAAGACCATATACAGTTTCTAGAAATTAAAAATGTTAGAAGTTGAATATGGAAGGATTTAACATCAGGTTAGACTCAACTGAATAGATAATGAAAACATAAAATATAAGTAAAGAGGAATGAAGTTTATAGAGAGGGACATTTAACAGAAAAACTTAGAGTTCCACTGGAAGTTAAAAATGAATAAAATCCTCAGTATATTCAAAGGTGTATATCCTGAGAATATAAAGCTATATTAAGTAACAAAAGAACAGCATATTACTGGAACAGGAATAGATTATATTAAATAAAGAGATTCAGTTCAGTTCAGTTCAGTTCAGTCGGTCAGTCGTGTCCGATTTTTTGAGACCCCATGAATCACAGCACGCTAGGCCTCCCTGTTCATCACCAACTCCCAGAGTTCACTCAGACTCACGTCCATCGTGTCCGTGATGCCATCTAGCCATCTCCTCCTCGGTCATCCCCTTCTTCTCCTACCTGCAATCCCTCCCAGCTTCAGAGTCTTTTTCCAATGAGTCAACTCTTCGCATGAGGTGGCCAAAGTACTGGAGTTTCAGCTTCAGCATCATTCCTTCCAAAGAAATCCCAGGGTTGATCTTCTTCAGAATGGACTGGTTGGATCTCTTTGCAGTCCAAGGGACTCTCAAGAGTCTTCTAGGAACAGTTTAATATCTTCTGGAAATATCATAAACAGCAGTTGGCATTAAATATCATTAATTAAATGAAGTCCTATTAAACAGACAGTAACCCCCAATGAAAAATAAAATTATAATATCTTAATTACTTAAATGTTAAAGGAAAATCTATACAACTTCAAATATATATATTCTACATATACAGAGTTGTTTTTCAGTTGCTAAGTCATGTCCAACTCTGAAACCCCATGTACGACAGCACACCAGGTTTTCCTATCCTTCACAGTCTTCTGAAGTTTGCTCAATCTTGTGTCCTTTGAGTCAGTTATAACATTCAACCAACTCATCCTCTGTCACCCTCTTCTTCTCCTGCCCTCAGTCTTTCCCAGCATCAAGTTCTTTTCCAATGACTTGGCTCTTCCAATTAGGTGACCAAAGTACTGGAGTTTCAGCTCCATATATAGAGTATATGCACATAAATCATTGATTTTTTAATTAGGAAAGGAGGGACCTCCTTGGTGGTCAGTGGAAGACTTTGCCTTTCAATGCAGGGGATGTGGGTTCAATCCCTGGTTGGGGAGCTAAGATCTCACATGCCTCAAGGGCAAAAAAATACAACATAAAACAGAAACAGTACTGCAAAAAATTCAATAAATACTTTAAAAATGCACCACATCAAAAAAAAATTAAATTCAGAAAGGACACAAACCAACAGAAATTATATTAAGTTCTACATTCTAAAATTACAAATATCTAAATGGCTGTCTGGGGAGGCCTTACAAATAGCTGTGAAAAGAAGACAGGCGAAAAGCAAAGGAGAAAAGGAAAGATATAAGCACCTGAATGCAGAGTTCCAAAGAATAGCAAGAAGAGATAAGAAAGCCTTCTTCAGTGATCAATGCAAAGAAATAGAGGAAAACAACAGAATGGGAAAGACTAGAGATCTCTTCAAGAAAATTAGAGATACCAAGGGAACATTTCATGCAAGGATGGGCTCGATAAAGGACAGAAATGGTATGGACCTAACAGAAGCAGAAGATATTAAGAAGAGGTGGCAAGAATACACGGAAGAACTGTACAAAAAAGATCTTCACGACCCAGATAATCATGATGATGTGATCACTCATCTAGAGCCAGACATCTTGGAATGTGAAGTCAAGTGGGCCTTAGAAAGCATCACTACGAACAAAGCTAGTGGAGGTGATGGAATTCCAGTTGAGCTGTTTCAAATCCTGAAAGATGATGCTGTGAAAGTGCT
>SJYT01059222.1:15907-45004 GCA_006410635.1 Cephalophus harveyi
AAAAAAAAAAAAAAAAACTTTTAGAAACAACTATGATTAGAAAACTCTAAAGATTCCACAAAAAAACCTTAGGATAAACAAATTCAGCAAAATAATCAGGTATAAAATCAACATACAAAAATCTGTCACATTCCTAGCCAAGAACAATTTCTAAAAAGAAAATCAATAAAAAATTCCATGTACAATAGCATCAAAAAGAATAAACTACTCAGGAATAAACTTCACCAAGGAAGTGAAAACTACACAATATTTCTGGAAAAAAAAGACAGCACAAATACACGGCAGTGAAGACACCTGTCTTCATGGATTGGAAGTTAAGATGCCAATGCTACCCAAAGTAATTTATAGATTTAATGCACACCCTATCAGAATCTCAACGGCATTTTTTTTTTCCAGAGAAAGGAAAATCCATTCTAAAATTCACATGGAATCTCAAGGGACCCTGAAAAAGAGCAAAGTTGGAGGTCTCATACTTCCTTATTTCAAAACTTATTACAAAGCTGTAGTAACCCAAACAATGTGGTACAGGCATAAAGACAGACACAGAGACCAAGAATAGGATAGAGAGGGAATAGATGCTTGCACGTGTGGTCAAATGATTTCAATAAGGGTGCCAAAGCCAGTCAACGGGAAAAGGACAGTCTTTTCAGCAAATGGCATTGGGAAAACTACATATCAACATGTAAAAGAATGATGTTGGATCCTTACCTTATACCATATACCAAAACTAACACAAAAACGGATCAAAGACTTAAAAGCAAGACCCAAAACTATAAACTCTAGGGGGTTAATACCTAAAATCTATAAAGAACTCCTATGATTCAACAATAACATAAGAATAATCCAATTTTTAAACAGGCAAAAGATTTGAATAGCCATCTCTCTAAAGCAAATATACAAATAGCTAATGAGTACATGAAAAAATGCTCAACATCACTAATTAGGGAAATGCAAATCAAAACCACAATGAGATACCACCTCATATCCATCAGGGTGGCTCCTACAAAAAAAAGAGAAAGGAAGAGTGAGTTGAGAGAGGAAGGAAGAAAATAACAACTCTTGGTTAGGGTATGGGAAATTAGAGCCCTCGTGCAATGTGAATTGGCACACCCATTACGGAAAACAGTATGGTAATTCTTCAAAATATTAAAAATAGAATTATCATATGAGCCAGCAATTTCACGTCCCATTATACATCCCAAAGAATTGAAAGCACGGTCTCTAAGAGATATTTATACACCCATGTTCATGGCAACATTATTCACACTAGCCAAAAGGTGGAAGCAACCCAAGTCTCCATTAGTGGATGAATGGATACACAAAATATGTGTGTATAATGGACGCTGTTCAGCCTTTAAAAGGATGTAAATACTGACACATGCCTCATCGCGGATGAGCATTAGGACATTATGCTAAGTGAAATAAACCACTGACAAAAAGACAAATGTTCTGTGATTCCACCTATATGAGGTATCTAGAGCAGTCAGATTCATAGAGACAGGGTTAAATGATGCTTGCCAGGGCTGGGGATGGGGGGATTGGGGAAGAAATGGAGTACAGAGTTTTGATTTTGCAAGATGAAAAAGTTCTGAAGATCAACTGCATGGCAATGTGGATATGCTTGACAGTCCTGAACTGCACACTGAAGAATGGTTACGATGGTAAATGTTACATGTCTTTTATCACAATTAAAAACTTTAAAGCAATTATAATTCATGTTTTGAGAGACACAGGAGATAATATTACATCCATGAATAAGAATAGGCTGTTATTCAAAAAAAGAATAAGAATTTGCTCTTAAAATGAAAAAGTATGAGAAGAGACATAAAAATCCAACTACAAAATTGGGAAAATAAAGTTGAGGTAATGTCCCAGAAAACAGGACGCTTTTCAAAATGGAAAATTGGAAAGAATATTTTGAAAAAATAGAGGATCAATCCAAGAGGTCCAACATCCAACCAAAACAGAAAAAACAGAAATGGAATGGAGGAAATTAGCACACAGAAATGTCCCCCAAATTGATTTTTAGATTAAGAGATTGATTTCCACATTGACAGATTCACCCAGTGCCTGTGATAAATGCACATTTGAAACTTTAGAGCTCTGAGAGATGCTAAAAACGTCCAGAGAGAAAAATCAAGTCACACATATACACACACAGGATCAGATGTCAGAATGTCATCTGACTTTTCAATAGCAACAATGGATCATCTCCCCAAAATTCTGGGGGCAATTTATTTCTAGCCTAGCAAAACTCTCAGTCAAAGCTATTGGAATACATGTTCTGCCAAAAACAAGGAAATAAATTCTGGCTGAGGGGGAAGCAAAATTTATTCTTCACTGTGGCATGCTGGGTCTTTAGTTGGAGCATGCAAACTGTTTATTGCAGCACATGGGATCTAATTCCTTGGCCAGGGATGGACCTGGGCCCCCTACATGGGGAGCTTGGAGTCTTGGCCACTGAGCCACCAGGGAAGACCCTGTTTGTTTGTTTGCTTTTAATGAGGTGGTTAAATACCTCCAGAAAAGCAAAATGTTATCCAACAAGGGAAAAATGAAATCATAACACACTTCAAGGCTCAGCTATGAACAATAGTTCCATCGTTATTAATATTATACTTAAACACTGAAGCAACAGCAATAAAATGCTATAACTAAACTGAGAGGCAGGGAGGGAAAATAATGTGTGGGATGAGATGGATGAAGGGAATTACATCTTCATCTTCCAAAGAAGGGAGGCAATAGACACAGTTTCAAAAAGTGGAAAATCTGGATTAGGTGTGTTATTTAAAAATAAGAAGGCATATGACAGAAGTGCCATCTAAAATGTGTAAAAGAGGGGCTGTTTTTGGAAGTGAGACCTGAGATTGGGGAAGGATGGGGCAAACGACTGATTTTTAAATGACATGCCTACGATAAGTCAGTTACCTGACTTCCTCAACTAATACCGGTGTAAATATGATAGATGGGTTTCCCTGGTAGCTCAGAGATAAAGAATCCACCTGCCAGTGCAGGAGACACAGAATGGTTCTTCTGATTTGGAAATATCCCACAGGCGGCGGAGCAACCAAGCCTGTGGACCACAACACCTGAGCCTGTGCTCTGGAGCCCTGGAGTGGCAGCGACTGAGGTTGGGCGCCTAGAGAAGCCACCGCTGTGAGCAGCCCATGCAAGCAACTAGAGAGGAGCCCCCACTGGCCACAACGAGCCAAAATGTCCCTGCAGCAGTGAACACCCCGCACAGCCCAAACTAAATCAATTATAGAAATAAATTGAAGGCAGAGATTGCTTTGTAAAAAGTTTAAATGCTCAAGCAGCAGACGGCTGTAAAAACAATTACTTTTCCTATAAACACTTAGATTATCACTGTCATCTGTAAATCCATTTACAAAAAAGCACATATTACTTTTTTATTGCTTAGAAAATAAAATTATGCTCTATTAAGTACAAAAAGTTAAACTGAAAAAAGAAAAAAAATTCCAACTACATGCAAGTCTATGAAGCAGTGATGATACTGCTTTGAAACCTGTATGCAGGACAAGAAGCAGCAGTTAGAACCAGACAAGAACAGACTGGTTCCAAATCGGGAAAGGAGT
Source organism: Cephalophus harveyi (assembly GCA_006410635.1). Taxonomy (NCBI): domain Eukaryota; kingdom Metazoa; phylum Chordata; class Mammalia; order Artiodactyla; family Bovidae; genus Cephalophus; species Cephalophus harveyi. The sequence goes on from SJYT01059222.1 coordinate 19,504, forward strand.
ACGTCAAGGCTCTATACTGTCACGCTGCTTACTTAACTTCTATGCAGAGTACATCATGAGAAGTGCTGGGTTGGATGTAGCACAAGCTGGAATCAAGATTGCTGGAAGAAATATCAATGACCTCAGATATGCAGAAGAAACCACCCTAATGGCACAAAGCAAAGAGGAACAAAAGAGCCTCTTGAGGAAGGTGAAAGAGGAAAGTAATAAAAATTGGCTTACAACTCAACATTAAAAAACTAAGATTATGGCATCTGGTCAGTCGCATCACTTCAAAGGAAATAGATGGGAAAATAATGGAAACAGTGACAGGCTTTATTTTCTTGGGCTCCAAAATCATTTTGGACTGTGACTGCAGCCACAAAATTAAAAGATGCTTGCTCCTTGGAAGAAAAGCTATAACAAACCTAGACAACATATTAAAAAGCAGAGACATCACTTTGATGACAAAGATCCATAAATTGAAGCTATGGTTTTTCCAGTAGTCATGTATGAATTTGAGAGTTGGACCATAAAGAAGGCTGTTGTTCTTCAGTCCCTCAGTCATGTCCAATATTTTGCAACCCATGGACGGCAGCACATCAGGCTTCCACTCATGTCCCTTGAATCAGTGATGCCATCCAATCATCTCATCTTCTGTCATCCTGTTCTGCCTTCAAGACCCTGATCTTTCCCAGCATCAGGGTCTTTTCCAATGAGCTGGCTGTTTGCATCAGGTGGCTGAAGTACTGAAGCTTCAGCTTCAGCACCAGACCTTCCAATGAATATTCAGGATTGACTTCCTTTAGGATTGACTGGTTTGATCTCTTTGGAGTCCAAGGGACTCTCAAGAGCCTTCTCCTGCACCACAGTTCAAAAGCATCAATTCTTTGGCACTCAGCCTTCTTTATCATCCAACTCTCACATCCATACATGACTGCTGGAAAAACCATAGCTTTTACTACATGGACCTTTGTTGGCAAAGTAATATCTCTGCTTTTGAATATGCTGTCTAGGTTTGTCATAGCTTTTGTTCCAAGGAGCAAGTGTCTTTTAATTTCATGGCTGCAGTCACTGTCTGCAACAATTTTGGAGCCCAAGAAAATAAAGCCTGTCACTGTTTCCATTGTTTCCCCATCTATTTGCCATGAAGTGATGGGACCAGATTCGATTATCTTAGTTTTTTGAATGTTGAGTTCTAAGGCAGCTTTTTCACTCTCCTTTCACCTTCATTAAGAGGCTCTTTAGTTCCTTTTTGCTTTCTGCCGTTTGGCTGGTATCATCTGCATATCTGAGGTTATTGTTATGCAGATAAAGAAGGCTGAGCAACAAAGAACTGATGCTTTTAAACTGTGCTGTTGGAGAAAAGTCTTGAGAGTCCCTTGGACAACAAGGAGATCAAATCAGTCAATCCTAAAGGAAATCAACCCTGAATATTCACTGGAGGTGTTCAGTTCAGTTCAGTCGCTCAGTCATGTCCAAATCTTTGCGACCCCATGGACCACAGCACGCCAGCCCTCCCTGTCCATCACCAACTCCTGGAAGCTACTCAAACTCATGTCCATTGAGTCAGTGATGCCATCCAACCATCTCATCCTCTGTTGTCCCCTTCTCCTCCTGCCCTCAATCTTTCCCAGCATCAGGGTCTTTTCAGATGAGTCAGTTCTTCGCATCAGGTCGCCAAAGTATTGGAGTTTCGGCTTCAACATCAGTCCTTCCAATGAGCACTCAGGACTGATCTCCTTTAGGATGGACTGGCTGGATCTCCTTGCAGTCCAAGGGACTCTCAAGAGTCTTCTCCAACACCACAGTTCAAAAGCACCACTGGAAGTGCAACAGGAGGGAAAGGGGCAGGGCACAACTTTTGGAAGAATGACAAAGCCCAAGGACACAATATAAACTGATTAGGATCAAATGGGACCAAGATGGCAGATAAGACTAGACCTTGATCCTCAATCAGCATGTGAAATGACACACCCAGAGGTGCCCTGACAGTTCCAAGGCACTGTTAAAAGACCAAGGGGTGGGTGGTGGCCCAAATCCTGGAAATCTCCACCCCTTCCCCAGAATAGTTGGAATAATACTCCCACTCACTTGCATATGAAATTACCCAGCTTATTTAAAAAAAAAAAAAATGTGGTGTTGGAGAAGATTCTTGAGAGTCCCTTGGACTGCAAGGAGATCCAACCAGTCCATCTTAAAGACAATCAGTCCTGAATATTCATTGGAAGGACTGATGTTGAAGCTGAAACTCCAATACTTTGGCCACCTGATGCAAAGAACTGACTCATTCAAAAAGACTCTGATGCTGGGAATGATTGAAGGCAGGAGGAGAAAGGGACAACAGAGGATGAGATGGTTAGATGGCATTACCAACTCTATGGACATGAGTTTGAGTAAGCTCCGGGAGTCGGTGATGGACAGGGAGGCCTGGCGTGCTGCAGTCCATGGGGTCACAAAGAGTCGGACACGACTGAGGGACTGAACTGAACTGATAAAAACTAACCACACTCTGTCTGTGGAGTGTACTTCTCTCTGAATCTGAATAAATCCACATCTTACCTATCACTTTGTCTCTCACTGAATTCTTTCTGTGATGAGATATCAAGAACCTGAGCTTCATTAAGACCTGAAACCAGGTACTGTGGCTTTTGGCTGGGTTCGAGTCCCAGCCAGGTGGGTCAAGTCCCAAACTGGGTTTTGGCTGGGTTTGAGTCCCAGCCACGTGGATTCAAGTCTCAAGCAGGGTTTTGTCTGCTGAATCAGCCGTGAATATTCATTGGAAGGACGGATGCTGAAGCTGAAGTTCCAACACTTTGGCCACCTGATGCAAAAAGTCGACTCACTGGAAAAGACTCTGACGCTGAGAAAGACTGAGGGCAGGATAAGAAGGGGACGGCAGAGGATGAGATGGCTGATGGCATCACTGACTCAATGGACATGAGTTGGAACAAACTTCCGAGAGATGGTGAAGGACAGGGAAGCCTGACATGCTGCGGTCCATGGGGTAGCAAAGAGTCAGACACAACTTAGTGACTAAAGAACAACAGCCAGGGCCAGGAGAGGAGGGAAGGAAGACTTAAGGGTAGAGAGACAGCCTTGAACTCTGCCTGGATGAATGGGACCAGGCTGGCCTCTCCAGCCTTCTGAATACAAAGAACGGTGGAAGTTCTTGGGCAACTGGGACCTTCAAGGAACAAGTTTAGAGGTGGAAGAGCTGAAGCGGGGAGGCGGGTAGGGACAGCAAGCCCAAGGGTGTAAGAAGGCCCCTGAAGGGAGGAGAGGTCCCAAGGAGGCTGTGGGAGGAAGGAATCCCAGCCATGGAGGCCAGGGTGAGTTGTCCACAAGATAACAAAGTGGCTAGCGATGTCAAATGCTGCTTTGTGGCCCGAGGACTTAACACAGAAACAGAGCACTGCCTCTGTGATCTCACACTGGCCCGGGTGACTCCCCCCCACCACCACCCACATGAGGCTGTTCCAGAAGCAATCAGAAGGGACAGGACCAGGTTTGGCTCCCAAGTGCAGCACGCTTCCGCCCGCAGCGTCCCGTCCCTTCTCTGGGAGGCAGGACGCTCAGTTACTGGATCAGAGGCAGGCCATGCTGGGGACACACTCGACGCTAAAGCAATGGTTGGTTAGCAGAGACCTAAACTGAACTGGGCTTCCCGTGTCACGATAGGGGAACTCCAGCCACCCCAGGAGGCTCTGCCTTCCCCAAAGCCTGTGGAGACACAAGCCTCCCCGCACAAGTGGAGTCTTTGCTGCCAGCTGCTCCCGCCTGCCTCGTGATGCTCGTGGGGAAGAGGACCCCAGAGGCAGCGAGGTTCACGGGGTGGCTCCTCCTGCCTCCCAGAGGCTGTTCTCTCACAGAGAAAGGACAGAGGGGGACAGTAGGAGGCTCCCATGTCCTTCTTCAGTGATTTTTTTTTTTAACCACAAGCACGTATTACTTTTATAATGAGCAACAAAGAATAAAGACATTTCCAAGTTGAAAATAAAATGAGGCTGCAGGAGACCAGCCCATCTCTGAGGCCCCCTCCAAAGCTAAGATGCTGCAATTCCAAGTAATTTCCTGCTCTTTATTTGAACATCCTGTGTGTGAGGAGCATTTGATGAGGCAGTCTTGTGTGGGGGTGGAGGGTACGCTTGTATTCCCCCCACAGATGCTGAGCCCAGCCGGCTGGCCCCGGATGTATGTTGCCAGGCTCTGGGACATATCATCTTCCCAATGTCCCCACTCTGGGAGGTCACCTGGTGTGACCGGGCCTAGCCCACAGCTCTGGGCTCATTCCTGGCCTGTAAGATTCCCCAAATGACCTGTTCTAAAACCACAGAAAGGGCTTGGGGGTGGGCTCTGTGGGAGACTCCTGTACCCCCATCGAAGCAGTCCTGGGGTTCTAGGGAATTTGTTGTGGTTTAACAAATCCTGGAAGAGGGGAGATGTGGCCCCACACCCAGGGACCACTGCCTCGTGCAGGAGAACTCCGTCCCTAGTAAGAGCCTCCACTGGAGGGTCTCAGGGCAGGAAAGAACATCCCCCATCCATACCCAGTATACGATGAACTCACAGAAGAGTGAGGCCCCCACAAGGGTCAGTCAGACCTGAGTGGAACTCTAGTTCCACCTCCTATCAGCCCTGTGACCTTGGGCAAGCCGCTTAGCTGAGGCTAGGCTAACCCTCTGGCCTTAGTCCAGGCGAGGGCCACTACCAGCCGCTGCAGCGGGGGGACTGGTCTCCCAGCTCCAGCGGGCCGGGCTGGCCCACGACCTTGGAGGAACCCGGGAGAGAAAGCTTCACCGAGAGACAGTACTTTTCCACTGCACTGCTCGGCCACCTCGGCTGGCTTTCTGCTCTGCAGATAGGAGGAGAAGGGAGCCAGGCCGGCACCAGGAGGAAGCCACCCGAACTCACGCTCAGAGATGCGGGGAGGCAGGAGCTGAGGGTGAGGGGCAGTGGGCATCCAAGAAAGCGGAGGGGGGTACCGAACCCTCCCAGAGGGGCTGAGAGACCACCAGGGCGGCCTGAGAAACTTGCACTGGCAAAGCCCGGGGGTCGATTTCAAGAGCTTCCTGCTCCTTGATCTCCGACAATAATGATTAAACCCGATCCACCGCGCCTGTGCTGGGTCTCGGGCGAAGAGCCCGGCTAGCCGGCGCGGGGGGAGGAGACAGAGGAGGGGACGAGAGAGCTAGCGGTCCCGCCCGGTGATGTAGGCAGCCGGGGGAGGTGGAGCCGCGACGCCTGGAGGAGTCCCCACCGCAGTCGCGGCTCTCGGTCTACCCCTCCGAGCAGCCAGCCTCCAGCCCCGGCTCCGGCGACCTCCCTGCCGCCCAAACTGCGGCGGCAGGGACCGCGGGGTGTCCCCCTATTCGGATCTGGAGGGGGCGCGTCTCCACCCCGCCCAGCTCCTGCCCCTCCTGGCTTCCCGGACGGCTGGAGCGACTCCCTGGGGAAGCTGTTCCCGGAGGCTCGGGGCCGTCGCCCGGGCATCTCGGCTGCCAGCCCGGCTGGGCACCGGGCATCTGCGAAGCCAGCTAGCCCTGCCTGGCACTGGGCATCTGCGGGCACAGATTGTCCCCGGCGCCGCCCAGCTTCTCGAACGCCCTGGGCCTCGGGCTTCTGGGCGCGCTCCCCTCCCCCGGCCGCTGGGCCGGCCGCCCGCGAGCTCCCGGCGCCCCCAGCCCCACTGGCCGCCGCCGCCGCCGCGATGCTGCCCTGGAGGCGTAACAAATTCGTGCTGGTGGAGGACGACGCCAAGCGCAAGGCCAAGAGCCTGAGCCCGGGGCTCGCCTACACGTCGCTGCTCTCCAGCTTCCTGCGCTCCTGCCCGGACCTGCTGCCCGACTGGCCGCTGGAGCGCCTGGGCCGCGTGTTCCGCAGCCGGCGCCAGAAAGTGGAGCTCAACAAAGAGGACCCGACCTACACCGTGTGGTACCTGGGCAACGCCGTCACCCTGCACGCCAAGGGCGACGGCTGCACCGACGACGCCGTGGGCAAGATCTGGGCGCGCTGCGGGCCGGGCGGGGGCACCAAGATGAAGCTGACGCTGGGGCCGCACGGCCTCCGCATGCAGCCGTGCGAGCGCAGCAGCTCGGGGGGCCCCGGGGGCCGCCGGCCGGCGCACGCCTACCTGCTGCCGCGCATCACCTACTGCGCGGCGGACGCGCGCCACCCGCGAGTCTTCGCCTGGGTCTACCGCCACCAGGCGCGCCACAAGGCCGTGGTGCTGCGCTGCCACGCCGTGCTGCTGGCGCGGGCGCACAAGGCGCGCGCCCTGGCCCGCCTGCTTCGCCAGACCGCGCTGGCGGCCTTCAGCGACTTCAAGCGCCTGCAGCGCCAGAGCGACGCGCGCCACGTGCGCCAGCAGCACCTCCGCGCGGGGGGCGCCCCCGCCGCCTCGCTGCCCCGCGCCCCGCTGCGCCGGCTCCTCAACGCCAAGTGCGCCTACCGGCCGCCCCCCGCCGCCGAGCGCGGCCGCGGGGCGCCGCGCCTCAGCAGCATCCAGGAGGAGGACGAGGACCAGGACGAGGACGCGGGGCCGCGCGAGCGGCCGGAGGTGCTCAGCCTGGCCCGCGAGCTGAGGACGTGCAGCCTGCGGGCCGCCCCGGCGCCTCCGCCGCCCTCGCAGCCCCGCCGCTGGAAGGCCGGCCCCCGGGAGCGAGCGGGCCAGGCGCGCTGAGAGCCGGAGGCGGGGGCGCGCGGGGGATGGACAGGCCTCGCGGCCCCAGACCCGGCCGGCCTGACGTAGAGCCTCCGGCCTCGGCCCTGCCCGCTAGGGCTCCCCCGTGGTCCCCTCACCCTGCCCTTGCCTCCCTCGTGGTCTCTGTGGCTGTCCGCCCCGCGCCTCATCCTGGCTCAGGGTGACGCCTGACATGCCCTTGAGTATGCGGGGCGGCGAGCTGGGGGAGCAGCAGTATTCCGTGTTCGCCCCTCACCCCCGGAGCCTGCCGGCGCCCTCCACTGTGGAACTGCCCCTGATGCTTAACACCAAGTTGCTTTGCCCATAGGCCACGCCCTCCCTCCCCAAACATCCTCTCTAGAGAAGGGGGATTGGGGAGGAGACTCTTCCAGAAAACCAGGAGGGTGGCCTTGGATCTTGGCCCCCGGGGGAGACAGTGGGTCTGCCTTCCTGGGGAGACCAACCCTGGGCAGGCATTCTTACAGCGGCAAGAATAGTGGCCCCGGAGAGCTGAGGCCAGGCCCCAAGTGGCACCTGAGTCTACTGCCAATCCACACGGGGAAGAGTGCCCAGGCTCTACCCCTGGCCTCTCCACCAGTGGGAGGACTTCCGGGACTTCGCTGCTCTGCCTGTGGAGAAAACAGGGATGTTGCTACCACCCCCAACAGCAGACGGCCAGGGAACAGCTCTCTGCACCAGCCCGCTGCCCAAGCCTGTGTCCTGGCACCCGCAGGACTCCTCACCCACCCTGTCTTTCTGCATACAAATGTAAGTGAGTCCCCGCTTGGTGCCCCACAGCTAGGACCAAGACGGAGGTAAGAGCTCATCTGGCAGATGTTTGAGGCACTGACCACCCAGCAAATGGACAGGGGAGAGATGTCCCCAGGCCAAGCCTTGTCAGAGCTGGAGGGTCCTGACTGCACCCGGGTCCTCACAGCAAGATGAGGCCGGAGAGTGTGGTGACCCCACCAGGGGAGCGGGCCCCTGCCCACGCGTCTTTTAACAAGGTCACTAAAAGCCCAAAGATCTATGTGTCACCAAATGATCACTGTAAATAAACCATTCCTGCTTTTTCAGCCTGTCACCACTCTTGTGTCGTGCTTGATGCCAGGCCTGCTGACGGTGAAAAGATGATCATCAGACCCTTGAAGGGCAGGAGAGGTCCCAGGAAGCGTTCCCTGTAGCAGCTGGAGCCAACTCTCAGGAGTGGGGGGGACGAGGGAGTTGCTGCCAGGACGCTGTTCCCTTCGTGTCAGGAGAGGAGACAGTAGCAGGTGCCTTGCCTGCAAATCACATGGGCTAAGCCTGGGAGGGGTGTCAGCTGTCTGTCTCGGCCTCCCGGAATGTCTGTCTGCCTGGGCACCAAACGCAAGTGTCTGGAGCATTTGGGCAGGGAGGGGGCAGGGGGCCGGGGCCTTCTCATGAGCCGTGTATCTTTGAGAAGATTCGTGTGTGTGTGTGTCTAGGCGAATGGTGTTTGCTGGGTCTCCTTGGGGACGTAAAAGAGAGGGGTGAGCAATTCAGCTTGCTTTCAGAGGAGCTGGAGAGGTCTCACCCAGACCTTCAGGACAGCCTGAGTCCTGAGCTTGGATATCTTCTTTATTTCTGTGCTGAGCTGGGCACTGATCCCAGGCTTGTCCAGAGCCGAGACAAGCGGCCTCTGCAGTCACCCACCATCAGGACAGCTCTGTGTCCCGCTGCCGCTGGAACAGAGGGCACCCTGTCACTGCAGCCTGGCGGGACGCAGGCAGGGTCAGGGGACTCTGGAGGGGCAAGCTGGGCTTGACTTCATCACACGTTTGGGGAGAGACAGGGGCCCGCTGCCACTCACTGCGTGTTCTTTGCTTCCCTCTTACCCACAGCTGAGGATTTGCTGGGGTTTCTCCCCATAAGGAGAAAAAGGAAAGACAGGGGAGTGGAGGAGGGGCTGCAAGGCAGCCTCTGGTGTTGGAAGCAATCTCACCCAGAAACAAGGTCACAAGCACATCCTCTTTAATCAGATGTGTGCAGCAGAAATTTACTGAACGCCTGCCTTGGGACAGAGCTAGGTCCTAGCGGTCCCTGAGTCCCTCCCCCATGGCTCATACATTCTCAAGTGAAATGCACATAATTAAAGAAACAGTTGCAATGTAATAATTCACAAGCAGGCTCCCAACCTTAGCCTCTGCTCCTCCTTTTGTCTCTGGCAGCCTCCCAAAATATAGACACACACACACACACACGACTGCCTTCCTTCCCTCGATCACGCTCTGTTCTCTAGATCTGGAGTTACAGGACCAGACTGAAAGGACTGTCTCTTCCAGCTCCTTCCAGCCTCCTTCCAGCTGTGTGATGCTGGGTAACTCGTTCAGCCTCTCTGGGCCCCGCCTTTATCGATGGTAAAGTGGGAGGGGGCTGATTCCTACTTCACAGTCTGATTGTAAGAATGAAACAGAATCACATCGGTAGAAAAGCTTTGGCAAATAAGACAATGCCCATGTGAAGAATCACCATTTTACCCGTTTGCTGCTGTTCAGTCGCTAAGTCGTGTCTGAGTCTCTGAGGCCCCAAGGCCCCCCAGCACGCCAGGCCTCCCTGTCCTTCACCGTCTCCCGGAGTCTGCTCCACCTCGTGTCTGTTGAGTGGGTGATGCCATCCAACCGTCTCATTCCCTGTTGCCCCTTCTCCTCCTGCCCTTAATCTTTCCCAGCATTAGGATCTTTTCCTATTTCACCCATAGGATTCTTCTGTTTAGGTTAGGATTTTCAGTCCCGTCCCCGACCCCTACTCCATTCACCCCTGGCGATGGTGATTGTAAGTTGTTTTTATTTCTCTCTCTCTCTCTCTCTGGCACACTGCATGGCTTGTGACTTCTCAGCGCCCCCCAACCAGGGATTGAACCCGGGCCAAGGCAGTGAAAGCACGGAATCCTGACCACTAGGCCACCAGGGAACTCCCACACCTCCATTCCCAGTGTGTGTGATGGAGGAAGGCTCTGGCCCACCTTCCCTCTCCCAGTCGAGGATGAGATAAGCCACAAGCTGGCCAGTACAGTGCCAGCGGCCACCAAGCCACAGAGGGGGTGTTGGGGGCAGCTCTAGCCCCCCGGGCCCCAGGCCCTACTGCTCCCAAGGGAGGGAGATCCAGCCTAGGAAACACCCCCTCTTTCTCTGCACTGACTGCCTTTATCCCGTGAGCTTAGACGCAAGCTCAAGAAGATCCCTGAACCGTTGAGCAAGCCATCCAGCGCCCCCGTGTCTCGTTTCCGGCATCCTTTTCCCCACCTTTAAAATAAAAATGGCAGTGTTCTCTGAGTTCTGGGTTTCCCAGATGTGCTCCAGGAGCTGCTGTAGGGAGTGATGGGGAGATGGAATGGGGAGGGGACCCCAACCTGCGGTAACTGGAACGTCTTCTCTTTTCCCTTTGGGGTTTATGGGGTTCCAGTTGAATAATGGGAGCCTATGTCGCCACGTCATGTCCAACTCTTTGCTGCCCCATGGACTGTAGCATGTCAGGCTTCCCTGTCTCTCATCATCTCCCAGAGTTTCCCCAAGTTCATGGAACCCTACAGATCTTTCTCTTTTGAGGTCTTTTTTGGGGGGAGGGGGTGGAGGTTGGCCATACCGTGCAGCATGCGGGATCTTAGTTCCTCAACCAGGGATGGAACCTGTGTCCGCTGCATTGGGAGCACGGAGTCTTAACCACCTGGGCCTGAGAAGTAATGCTGGGATGTGAACGTGGCAATAGAGGGCTTTCCAGAAACAACACGCAGCCAGGGACAACTCAGGCAGCATGTCCCACCGGGCCCAGCCTCCTCCCGGGACCTCCGGGGCCTTACCTCCTGCTCTCCTGACCCCACTCGGGAGGGGCTGGGCCATGACCGGCGTGACTGGGCCACGGCTCACAGCTCCAGCCACCCATGCCGTCCTGACTCCTGCTCCTCCTCTTCGTACACTCCCGGGGATGTGCTCCCGGGTCCCCAGCCCTCGCCGTGTGCACCCACGCCCAGGCCCGGGCCCTGCCATCCTATGGGGCCTTACCTCCTGCTCTCCTGACCCCACTCGGGAGGGGCTGGGCCATGACTGGCGTGACTGGGCCACAGCTCACAGCTCCAGCCACCCATGCCGTCCTGACTCCTGCTCCTCCCCTGCGTACACTCCCGGGGATGTGCTCCCGGGTCCCCAGCCCTCGCCGTGTGCACCCACGCCCAGGCCCGGGCCCTGCCATCCTCACCACCTCGAATGTCCTTTCCTTTCCCCGCACGCGTTCAGTCCTACCCTCTCACGGGCCCAATCCCCCCTCCTCGGAACCTTCCCTAATGCACACCCCTGCTCCGCTCCTGCCAGAGCCAGGGCCACCTCTCCGCTCGGCCGCACAGAACGGGGCCTGCGCTGTTCTCGTGGTCCTCATCAGGTGGCGCCTCGGATTCCTGTTTGTACGGAAGCGTCCACCTCTCATACTGCTTCCTAGATTCGTATTCGTTTTCCCGCCCCTTCAGTACTCCTTGGCAGGAAAGTTATGACCAACCCAGACAGCATATTGAAAAGCAGAGACATTGCTTTGCCAACAAAGGTCCATCTGGTCAAGGCTATGGTTTTTCCAGTGGTCATGTAGGGATGTGAGAGTTGGACTGTAAAGAAAGTTGAGCGCTGCAGAATTGATGCTTTTGAACTGTGGTGTTGGAGAAGACTCTGAGAGTCCCTTGGACTGCAAGGAGAGCCAACCAGTCCATCCTAAAGGAAATCAGTCCCGGGTGTCCAATGGAAGGACTGATGCTGAAGCTGAAACTCCAATACTTTGGCCACCTGATGCAAAGAACTGACTCATCTGAAAAGACCCTGATGCTGGGAAAGATTGAGGGCAGGAGGAGAAGGGGACAACAGAGGATGAGATGGTTGGATGGCATCACCAACTCAATGGACGTGAGTTTGGGTAAGCTCCAGGGGTTGGTGATGGACAGGGAGGCCTGCCGTGCTACAGTCTGTGGGGTCGCAAAGAGTCGGACACGACTGAGCGACTGAACTGAACTGAACTTCAGTACCTTGACCACCGCAGAGCAGAGAGTGAGGCTCAATATTAACTTGTTGAATGAATACGAGAATGAATGAGCCAGACGGAAGAGCCATCACGGGAAAGGAAACCAGGTGGGGGGAGGAGCCCTCCTTCTGCCAGGCTTCTGCCTGGGGAGGCTGAAGGGGAGCTATCCTCAGATGCCCTGCTCGGAGGGAGGGCTATTCTTGGGGAGGAAAACCCCAAGAGATGAGGCCAGCAGAAGAGACTGCCGCCCCTGTCCCTGGGGTCCGCTCTGAGCTCCAAAGCCCCAGGTTGGGGCTTTCTCGCTCTCGGATCTAGTCCAGCCCCGGCAGAGGGCTGCCACGCATGATACAGAGCAGCTCCTGGCAGACACCAGCCACCCTCCGGGTTCGCAAGCTGGGCAGCCGGAAGATCAGCCAGACAGATGCCGTCTCTAATTTAACACAGGCGGTCAGACCGGCCTTGGGCACAGGATGGACCTGACTGCCAGTCCCAGAGCTGCCACTGGATGATGGCTTTATAACTTGGAGCAGGTTTCTGAAAGCTTTCGGCGCCTTGCTTTTCCATCTGTAAAAACGGGTGGGTGAGTTCTAGATTTTAGACAGTTGTTGGGAGAATGAAAGCTTTGCATATTTGAATAATTTAGCACAGTGCCCAATGTACACAATAAGTTGTAACTGCCGCTTTTGTGTTGACTATTATCACTTTTACCTGGCGTTCTCCTTACTGACAGCCCTGGGATGAGAAGATCAGGTCCCTGAAGCCCTAAATATGCCGCTTGTTTGTGCCCTGGGGTGGCATCATTTCTATATCAAGGTAGAAGATCCAGCTTCAGCTTGTTTTAGTTTTCATCTCCAGTTGTTCAGCCGCATGAGTGCGACGGCCTTAACATTGGATTAGATCTAATATCTTATGCCCTTGCATCTCCTTCTCGCCTGAGCACCCGGCACAATGCCAGGCGCACAGTAAGCACGTCAGAGGTCAAAGAATGAATGAATGAGTGAATGAATGATTAGCTGCTGCCAGCAGCAGTGTTGGCACATAGCCTTCCCAGTTAAGCTCTTCAGAAAGCTGGGATGCCAGTCCTTTGTGGCGATGGGTCAACTTCCCTCCAGCTCCTCTCTGCCCTTAGCTACAGGCTGTGGGGCAGAGGAGGGCTTAGCAGGTGGCAGCTAGTGGTAAAGACCCCACCTACCAATGCAGGAGGCATAAGAGACACGGGTTCGAGCCCTGGGTCAGAAAGATCCCCTGGAGGAAGACACAGCAACCCACTCCAGTATTCTTGTCTGGAGAATCCCATGGACAGAGGAGCTTGGCAGGCTATACAGTCCATGGGGTCACAAAGAGTCGGACGCGACTGAAGTGACTTAGGACGCCTGCAAGCATGGAGCAGAGGAAGGTGCTGCTGGCTTAGAGACCAGTAAAGGTAGCTAAAAAGGATTGAGGGGTTGACCCATGGATCTGAGAAGTCTCTGTATCAAAACCGTTCTCTTTGTCCCTTTGTTCTGCTGCCTGCCTGTCCGCAGAGAATCTATGGGCTTGGCAGCTGATCTGGGATAAAAAAGCCTCCTCACCGCTCAATTTAAGAGCGCAAAGGAGGTTGGGTATGCGAGGGATGAAGGGGGCAGGTGGATCCAGCCATCACAAAGGAGACCTCAGCCGGGAAGATTGGGCGGTCCTGCTGCATGCCAGGGACAGAGGCTGCAGGACGTGGACTGAGCTAGAAAGCACAGGTGGGTCTTGTTTTTGCCTGCCCGGGGTTCACTCACCCCTCTTTTAAGGTACAGACTGCCTCCCCTTTCTCCCTGGCGCTGAGACGTGGTTATGTGACCAAGCTGTGGCCAGTACAATAGATGAGCGCCTCTCCCGGGGCTTGGATCAAACAAAATGTAACCTTTGCTTTATTCTCCCGCCAACCTGTTGGATATCGTCAACCCAGGCTGTCCTTGGAAACTAAGTGTTGAAGATGACAGAGCCTCCACCAGCCTGGATCCCTGGACGGGCATAAAAAGTAAAGCCCCAGCCCTGACACCAATGGGGGCAAGAAATGAAGTTGCATTGTGTCAGCTGCTGACACGTTGGGGTGTTCGTTGCAGCACGTGGCTTACCTGGACTAATGCACTCCTGAGACCCGCTGCCCTGATGCTCCTGGTAAAACCATCATTCTCGGCTTTTGGTCCCTGGGATTCAGGTGGAGTTTGACTTCACACACATGGGCTCCAGAGAAGGACGTGTGATCCGGGCCTGACCCATCAGAATGTCCCATATCCTTAGCCCCAGAGATCGGTTCTGGGAAGAGCACAGGACATGGTCAGAGCCACCAGAACTTCGTCCCGGGACTTCCGTTGGAAACTCGTGGGAAGAGAAACGCTTACTTTCTGCTGGAGTTGCTGAGAGGTAGGGAGAATGTCTGGTGGTGCTGGCAGCTATCTTGCCACCATGAGGAGAGAGAGAGAGGCAGAGAGGCCAGCCGGGAAAAGCAGAGTAGGCCACAAGCCCCACGGCATTTGTCTGAGGCCCTGGATCTCACCAGGCCTGCCCAGGTCTGCCCCTGGAGTTCCAGTGCCTTGAGCCAATTGTCGACGTTATTCAGTCACCAAGTCACGTCCAAGCCTTTGCGACCCCGTGGACTCAGCACTCCCGGTTCCCTGTCTTTCACTGGCTCCGGGAGTGTGCTCAGGCTCACGTCCATTGAGTCAGTGATGCTGTCAAGCCACCTCATCCCTCATCGCCCCCTTCTCCTTTAGCCTTCGGTCTTCCCCAGCATCAGGGTCTTTCCCAGTGAGCCTGGAGCCAGTGAGGTCTACTTTTCGCCTAAGCCAGCGGGAGCTGGGCCTTCAGCTGTTGCATCTAAGATGGCTCTGGCCCTGACGGCTGTTCTCTGTTCTCATCAGGTCAGCAGCTCTGGAAACGGGGGATCGTGGAAGAGCTGCCGGGTCTGTCGTGATGCCCGACTGTGCGACATCCAGCCGGCTCACCGGATCCAAACGTTCCTGGCTCTTTCCCTCTCAGGTCAGCGGGTCGTCCTCCCGGACTGCCCCGTGGGCACCTCCCCAGGCCCCCCTCCCCGGAGCAGCCTCCTTCCCTGCCCGCAGCACCTGCCCCTCCGCGCCGCCAGTCAGCAGGGGCCTGGCCTGACTCCACGTGCCGCTGCGCTCAGTCTCGCCAGTCTCGGCCTTCATTCAAACGCTAGAGCTCGAGGCTGATCGGTACAGCCCAGGACAGTCACCCCAGATCACGAATAAACCCTGGGCCGCTCTCTGGAGACTGGGGAGTCGGCTCATCAGGTGTAAGTGGCTGATTAAGCCAGTCTCCCAGGGGACCTTTAATGGTAGAGGTTCCTTTCCTATTTTTTTGGCCACACTGTGCGGTTTGTGAGCTTGTGAGATCTTAGTCGCCCTATGAGGGATCAAACCTGCGTTCCCTGCAGTGGAAGCTTGGAGCCTTAACCACTGGACCTCCGGGGAGGGGCCATCTCTGACGATAGCGTGAGGTCTCAACAGGTTGATCTTTGGAGTCAAAGGCCTGGAAACACCTATTACTCATTGTGGGACACAGACAAGTCACTTGACTGCTCTGCACCCCCATTTTCTCTGTAACACGGAGGCAACACTCCCAGCCGATCCTGCCGCAGGGGACTATTGTAAGGGGCCGTTCGAGTGGGACGCGGCATGAGAGGGCTTTGAAAAGCATCAAGTGCCCCACAAGCGGCAGGGTGCTTTCTTCCTGACGCCAGGACGAGCAAGTTGGAGGGAGGCCACTCCGCAACATCCAGGCTGAAGGGCTCCTATGTGGGGAGAGAAGCCCACAGCCAAGGAGGTGGACACAGACCGCAGCAGAGGAGATTTAAAGTAGACATCTGCAGGAGTTCCCTGAAGGAGAGAGTGACACAGCAGGAAGCGGCTTCTGGAGCCCAGACAGTAAGCTACACACACACCTCCCCCGGGGCAGCCTTGAGGGATGGCTGGTTTCAATCAGTCTGCAACCAGAGAGGTGGCTGGGGAGGCCCCGGAAGACCCTTGCAGCCCGAGCTGCCTCCGAAGCCCCAAAGCAGGGGCAGGAAGGGGCAGGAAAGAGCGGGCTGCAGGCACCCGACTCTCGCGGCGCCAGCACACCTGTGCGCTCAGACCCCACAGGCCCTGGGCAGCTCCTGCGCATCTCCAGGCGCCAAAACCATTCAGATTACGAGTGATCAGCAGCCTTTGAAATAGAGGCCCAGATCCCAGGAGGGGAGAGGGACATTCCAAGGTCCAAGTGGATACTGCCCCCGCCTGTCCCTCCCTACCTGCCTCAGTCTCCAAAGGACATAAGCTCAGAGACTGACATCACAGCACCCCTCTGCCAGAATCTCAGCGATACACAGGCTCAGATGGTGGGCTGGGTCCTGGGAGGTGTGCTGCGGTCTTTAGGGAAAGTGTGCACACACATGCGCGTGTGCATATGCACACACACACACTAGATAACTGATGTTACAGACTGCAGCTTATTCTCTCCCACCTCTTTCCTGACTTGTGAGCACAAACAAACCCACATATGTCCACACAGAGATCTTTGTTGTTTGGTTTTCACAAAAACAGAGTCTTTCTCCAACACGTCCTGCAGCTAGCTTTATGACTTACATCACGCGCCTCCTTCCAGCTCAGTGGCGGGCTTAACGCATTCGTCTTTTAATAGCTGCACGATGTATCTGAGCACCCCCTGCTAATATCTGTGCAAGTTGTCTCCTGTTTTCAGAAACATCTAATATATGTCTGCTGTGTGCAGATCCTGGATGAAGGAGGAGATGTGTGCTGAGAAGATCCATATGTGGGCTGAAAACAGGATAAGAAAAGTTAACATGAATTCCCAGAGCTGGGCTCTCTAAGCCAGAAAGGCCTTTAGAGCTTGTGGTCCAATCTCCTGGTTTAAACATCAGAAAGGGGATTTGCCCAAAGTCACACCGCTCACTACTGAAAAATCTGGGGCCACAATTTAGGCCTTCTGACTCCCAGACTAATAATATCCTGGCTTCTGTACAAAAGCCATTAAAATAAAAATTTGAAATAGGGCCAGGAAAGGTTTGTTTTAGCTTGTTGGTGGACACTCTAAGTTGTGCCCTACTCTTTGTGACCCCCATGGACTACAGCCCACCAGGCCATCTCTCCATGGGAGTTCCCAGGCAAGAATACTGAAGTGGGTTCCATTTCCTTCTCCAGGGGATCTTCCTGTCCCAGGGATCGAACCCGCATCTCCTGAATTGGCAGGTGGATTCTTTACCATGGAACCACAAAATTACAGGTGCCTAAAATTTAGGGGTTGAATAAAGAGATAAGATGTATTCAAATCCCTTAGAGATAATGTACTCTACCTCTTGCCCTTCTCTCCAGGCAAATTTGCCCAAACACAAGCTCGTTTCTGCCTCAGGGCCTTTGCACTTGCCACTGCCCAGGGAGGGGCCACACTTCCCTCGGATTTCTGCTTGGCTGCTGCCCTCTCACACACAGATCTCAGCTCCACCGTCCCCTCTTCAGAGAGGCCCTCCTTGTTCCCACCCTCCCCACAAATAGCCAAGCCGCTCAGCCATCGTGTACGCCATTATCCTGCTTGCTGTCATCATCTGTAAAGACCTCGGGCATGTGTGCATTTGTCTGCTCATTAACAGTCTCTTATATTAGAAGAGAAGCCCCATGAGGCAGAGAACTCGCCTGCAGAGGACAATGCCTGGCACGTGGCTAGTGATGAGTAACGATTTGAATTGGCAGAGCCCAGGCCTCCTGGTGGCTTGTCCAGGGATGCTTCCACTGTTCCCAGAGGTGTCTGGGCTACATCGGGGCTGCAGAGGCTACTGGCCCTGGCTTCTGGAGAGAGTGCTGGCTGCCAGCTTCTGTGAGGAAGGGCACAGGGATCCTACAAGGATTCAGTTCAGTTCAGTTCAGTCCCGCAGTCTTTTCCAACTCTTTGCGACCCCGTGGACTGTAACACTTCAGGCCTCCCTGTCCATCACCAACTCCTGGAGCTTACTCAAACTTATCTCCATTGAGTCAGTGATGCCATCCAACCACTTTATCCTCTATGGTCCCCTTCTCCTCCTGCCTTCAATCCCTCCCAGCATCAGGGTCTTTTCCAATGAGTCAGCTCTTCGAATCAGGTGGCCAAAGGACTGGAGTTTCAGCTTCAACATCAGTCCTTCCAATGAACACCCAGGACTGATCTCCTTTAGCATGGACTGGTTGGATCTCCTTGTAGTCCAAGGGACTCTCAAGAGTCTTCTCCAACACCATAGTTCAAAAGCATCAATTCTTCAACGCTCATCTTTCTTTACAGTCCAACTCTCACATCCATACATGACTACTGGAAAAACCATAACCTTGACTAGATGGACTTTTGTTGGGAAAGTAATGTCTCTGCTTTTTAATATGCTGTCTAGGTTGGTCATAACTTTTCTTCCAAGGAGTAGCGTCTTCCAACCTCATGGCTACAATCACCATCTGCAGTGGTTTTGGAGCCCCCCAAAATAAAGCCTGTCACTGTTTCCACTTTTCCCCAACTATTTGCCAGGAAGTGATGGAACCGGATGCCATGATCTTAGTTTTCTGAATGTTGAGCTTTAAGCCAACTTTTTCACTCTCCTCTTCCACTTTCATCAAGAAGCTCTTTAGTTCTTCTTTGCTTTCTGCCATAAGGGTAATGTCATCTGCATATCTGAGGTTACTGATGTTTTTCCCAAAAATCTTGATTCCAGCTTGTGCTTCTTCCAGCCCAGCGTTTCTCATGATGTACTCTGCATACAAGTTAAATAAGCAGGGTGACAATAGACAGCCTTGATATACTCCTTTTCCTATTTGGAACCAGTCTGTTGTTCCATGTCCAGTTCTAACAGTTGTTTCCTGACCTGCATACAAATTTCCCAAGAGGCAGGTCAGGTGGTCTGGTATTCCCATCTCTTTCAGAATTTTCCACAGTTTGTGGTGATCCACACAGTCAAAGGCTTTGGCATAGTCAATAAAGCAGAAGTAGATGTTTTCCTGGAACTCTCTTGCTTTTTCAATGACCCAGAAGACGTTGGCAATTTGATCTCTGGTTCCTTTGTCTTTTCTAAAACCAGCTTGAACATCTGGAAGTTCATGGTTCACATACTGCTGAAGCCTGGCTTGGAGAATTTTGAGCATTACTTTACTAGCGTGTGAGGTGAGTGCAATTGTGCGGTAGTTTGAGCATTCGTTGGCATTGTCTCTCTTCAATCCTGCAAGGATTAACAGGTGACAGATCTGGATGACTTCTCCACCTCCAAAGCCGGGATCAGAGCCCCTCTCTGCTTCCTCTACCCTCCTCTCTGCTTGGTCGCTGACCCCACCACGTGCTTCCAGCTGGAGCTCAGAGTGGCCTCTTCCCAAGCCACCTCTTCTTGTCTCTTTGTGCCCCAGCTTCCCATTCTCCTGCTCATGGGATTCCTGGTGCTGTGCCCAGGGAAGGAGGGAGGTCAGAAGGGGGACCTGGACACCTTGGCCTCTGGGAGTCCTCAGTCCCTGGAACACTGGGCAACCTTTGCCAGATCTCTTCACCTCTCTGGGCTTTGTGTCCTCCTCTCAAAAATGAGGCAGAGGAAGGCTCCCAAAGCTGGACAGCTCTATCGCCCAGGCACTGTGAAGTTACCACCCGAGGGACATGTTTGTCTCTCATAATTGGAGAAGAAAAACCGGACTTCCTTTTGTGGTTTACGTTTTTAAAAATCAGGCTCTAGCGAATTCCCTGGCTGTCCAACGGTGAAGACACCACAATTTCACTGCAGAGGGTGCAGGCTCAATCCCTGGTCTGGGACCTAACATCCCACAAGCCGTGCAGCACGGTCAAAAAAATTCAGAATTTAAAGTAAAATACATTTTTTTTAATTAAAAAAAAAATCAAACCTTCCCTGGTGGCTCAGTGGTAAAGAATCCACCTGCCAAATACAGGAGACAGGGGCCCAATCCTTGGTCTGGGAAGATCCCACGTGCCGAGGGGGATCTCAGCTAAGCCCTGAGCCCACATGCCTGGAGCCTCTGCTCCACAGCAAGAGCGTCCCCCACAGTGAGAAGCCCATGCACGGCAACTCGAGAGCGACCCACTCACAGCAACCAGAGAAAAGGCCCCGCGGCAATCAAGACCCAGGGCAGCCAAAGACAAATAAATAGGGAAAATTGATTTTCTAAAAATCAGGTTCTGGCTGGGGAAACGGACTGGTACAGACCGCCCTGTGCATGAGGGCTGCATGACAAGTGACTCAGCCGCCACGGCCTCTTCTTCAGAGGAGTGAGCCTCGTGGCCTGAATGGACTCAGGGGTCCGGCATCCTGGGCGTGGACCCAGGGCCGCTGGCCTGCACAGGTCACCTGCCGTGACCCTGGCAGAGTTCACGCACAGCGCCCTTTCCCAGCCAGGCCTGGCCACTCCCCACCCCCAGCACAGGCTTCCCAGTAGGCAGAGGAGAAACTGACCGTCGGTCTAGGGCTGACCGTGCTCTCACCATCAGGCTGCAAGCCAAGGACCCACACCATGTTCTTCTGATAAATGTCAAGTGCCTTCTGCAGGCCAGGCCCCATCCAGGATCACGAGGAGACAGTGGTGAACAGAACACCAAAGCTTTGTGCCAGTGAGGAGAGGCCAACAAAAAATAAGAAACATCAGAAATGAATAAATCTCTGTTAGAAGAAGACATTTGTATGGACAAAAAAAAAAAAAAAGTAGAGTGGTATAAGGAAAGTGGGTGCCATGAAATGGAAAATGCCAAGGTTAGTTATAAAATCTCTGGGCTGGAAATGGTCCTGGCAGACTGGCAAGATGCTCCCCCAAGCCGTCACCTCTCCCTGCAGGGAAGGGGCTACACCTTTCCCAGCTCCCCTTGCAGCTGGGTGCAGCCATGTGACTATGTTCTAGCCAGTGGTGTGAGAGCCTCTGTACCATTTCTGCCCTGAGCGAGCCCTGTTTCTGCTTCCCCCATCTGCCAGCTGAACACAGAGGCCACTGAGCGCCGAGGAGGGCAGAGCCACAAACCTGGGCATCCCGGAAGAGAGTCAAGCTCCTGCCTCACCTGCTTAGCCTTTCCATGAGGGGCTGCTCCACGGGGCTTAAAGACCAAGGAGGCGGTTTGCAAAAGCTTCCAGGCAGAGAAGCAAGTACAGTGGCTTTTCGGTCTTATTTTTTAAGCTTCCTTAAAGCCGTGGCTCTATTCTTTCCTCATATTCTCCTACCTATCCTTCTTTGAATCCCCCGTTCATCCATCCATCCACTTATTCGCTCAACAAAGATTTATTGGGAAGCTACTATATTTCAAGGCTTCCTGGGTGGCGCCAGTGGTAAAGAACCCACCTGCCAATGTAGGAAACATAAGAGATGCCAGTTCGATCCCCAGGCTGGGAAGGTCCCCTGGAAGAGGCCATGGCAACTCACTCCAGTATTCTTGCTTAGAGAATCCCCATGGACAGAAGAGCCTGGTGGGCTACAGTACACGGGGTAACAAAGAGTCAGACATGACTGAAGCAACTTAGCATGCACTATATTCCAGGAATATTGAGTGCAGCACTTTGACAGCATCATCTTTTAGGACTTGAAATAGCTCAACTGGAATTCTATCACCTCCACTAGCTTTGTTTGTAGTGATGCTTCCTAAGGTATTGCCAGCAAATTTGGAAAACTCAGCAGTGGCCACAGGACTGGAAAAGGTCAGTTTTCATTCCAATCCCAAAGAAAGGCAATGCCAAAGAATACTCAGACTACTGCACAACTGCACTCATCTCACACACTAGCAAAGTAATACTCAAAATTCTCCAAGCCAGGCTTCAACAATACATGAACCACGAACTTCCAGATGTTCAAGCTGGTTTTAGAAAAGACAGAGGAACCAGAGATCAATTGCCAACATCCACTGGATTATCAAAAAAGCAAGAGATTTCCAGAAAAACATCTATTTCTGCTTTATTGACTATGCCAAAGCCTTTGACTGTGTGGATCACCACAAACTGTGGAAAATTCTGAAAGAGATGGGAATACCAGACCACCTGACCTGCCTCTTGATATATCTGTATGCAGGTCAGGAAGCAACAGTTAGAACTGGACATGGAACTGCAGACTGATTCCAAATAGGAAAAGGAGTACATCAAGGCTGTATATTGTCACTCTGCTTATTTAACTTATATGCAGAATATATCATGTGAAATGCTGGGCTGGGTGAAGCACAAGCTGAAATCAAGATTGCCAGGAGAAATATCAATAACCTCAGATATGCAGATGACACCACCCTTATGGCAGAAAGCAAAAAAGAATTAAAGAGCCTCTTGATGAAAGTGAAAGAAGAGAGTGAAAAAGTTGGCTTAAAGCTCAACATTGAGAAAACTAAGATCATGGCACCTGATCCCATCACTTCATGGGAAATAGATGGGGAAACAGTGGAAATAACGACAGACTTTATTTTCTCGGGCTCCAAAATCACTGCAGATGGTAACTGCAGTCGTGAAATTAAAAGACGCTTGCTCCTTGGAAGAAAAGTTATGACCAACCTAGACAGCATATTAAAAAACAGAGACATTATTTTGCCAACAAAGGTCTGTCTAGTCAAGGCTATGGTTTTTCCAGTAGTAATGTATGGATGTGACCTATAAAGAAAGCTGAGTGCCAAAGAATTGATGCTTTTGAACTGTGGTGTTGGAGAAGACTCTTGAGAGTTCCTTGGACTGCAAGGAGATCCAACCAGTCCATCCTAAAGGAGATCAGTCCTGAATACTCATTGGAAGGACTGATGTTGAAGCTGAAACTCCAATCCTTTGGCCACCTTATTCAAAGAGCTGACTCATTGGAAAAGACCCTGATGCTGGGAGGGATTGAAGGCAGGATAAAAAGGGGACAACAGAGGATAAGATGGTTGGATGGCATCACCGACTCAATGGACGTGAGCTTGGGTAAACTCCAGGAGTTGGTGATGGACAGGGAGGCCTGGCATGCTGTAGTCCATGGTGGTCACAAAGAGTCAGACTGAACTGAATATTCCAAGCACTGTTCTAGGCGCTGGGGTTAGAGCAGTGAAGAGCACAGACAAAGATCCCACCCCTCTGCCTCTCTTGCTTTCTGAGATGGCCAAACTCTATCTGAGAAGTGTGTTTCTTTCTAAATAAATCTGCTTCTTACCTATCAAACAACAACAACAACCCCACCCCTCAAGGGGCTTACATTCTAGCAAGGCAAGAACAAAAAATAAGCAAAACAGTAAGAAAAAGGAGTTCTGTTACTAGACCCATTTTACAGCTGAGCAGCCTGAGGAGCAGAGGTTAAATAACTTAAGCTGGTTTGATTCTGACTGACAATAATAAAAGGAGTATATCTGGGAGCCTGGTGAAGATGAACTTAACATTGTTTTCCTTGGTGGGAACTTGGTTTCTCACAGTGTGGACTTAACTGGCTTTTGCAAAAAAAAACTCTGAGGCCTGTGAGCCAGGGATTTATGTTCCACTCTGCCTCTTTGTAGCTGTGATCTGGAGCGCGTTTCTTACCTTTTCTGAACCTTGGTCTCCTCACCTGAAAAACGTGGATAAGAACAGGCTAACCTCTCTGATGGATGGCTCAGCAGTGGCCTCTGATGAATTCTCTCTCCTTGCTAAGTCCCCTCTCACCTTGACTCTGGGCTTGGCTGTGGGACTTCCTCTGGCAACGGCAAACGAGACTCAAGCAAAGGCTCAAAAAATGCTGCACTTTGGGGCTTGGTGTCCTGGAACTCTGCCAGCCCCTGAAAGAAGCCCAAGCTGGGCTGCTGGAGACATGTGGCCCGGTCGACCGTTCAGCCTTTAGACATGTGAGCGAGGCCACTGTAATCCTCTTGAACCCATTTGTTCCCTTGGATGATTGCACGTGAGTGACCCCAGGCAAGACCAGCAAATGAACTGCCCGGCTGAGTCCAGTTCAAATTGCTGGCCTGCAGAATTGTGAGCAAATAAAATGGCTGTTCCCTTAAACCACTCCGTGTTAAGGTGGATTGTTACGCTGCAATAGGTAACTACTGATGCAGCGGCCTCAAACTGTGTCTCCGAGGAGTGAATGAGAAAATGTCTGGAAAGCACGTGCAAGTGTGTTTGGCATGAAATGATAGCTCAGTCAAATATAGTCCTTGTTATTATCAAATGATGGAGCCGCGTTTCTTGGTTCGTGGAACCCTCTCTCTTGGCCTTTCTAGTTACCTAAGCGTGGAGTGCGCTGACCCTGGACAATTCTGTGAGGTCACCTTAAACCTGCCTGTGGTGGCGGCAGATGGCGAGGTTAAGGGCTGCCTTGGGTGGACTTCAGCCTGACCACTCTTGAATGGGAAGAGAAAGGGATTTCGCTTGGGTGGCCCCAATCGGCAGTTATTTAAGGTTAAGCAACCAAGGCTGACAAATCTATTTTGGACTCTGGGGTCCTTTCTGGAGCTCCAGAGTTTGCTCTGCCCTGTACTTTGGGCAGGAGGGGGTGGTGATGCCCCGGTGGCTCAGTGGTAGAGAATCCACCAGCCAATGCCAGAGCCACAGGAGGTGTGGGTTCGACCCCTGGGTCCAGAAGATCCCCTGGAGGAGGAAAAGGCAATCCACGTGAGTATCCGTACTGGGATAATCCCACGGATAGAGGAGCCTTGCAGGCTACAGTCCACGGGTTGCAAAGAGTCGGATGCAAATGATTGAGCACAGGTGCAGCTGCTTTGGGGGCTTCCTCCTTCCTTTCACGTGTACGTTTCTAAAACCTCTGCTGTGTACCAGGCACTGGGTGCCCAGGAGGCAAGATAGACATTCATCTGTCGTTCTAGACAGACGGACAATCAACTCATGACTGATACTATCAGATAGCGATAGGCCCTCTGAAGGGAAGAAGGGTAACAAGAGAGTGAAGGGGAGATGCAGTCAGGACAAGCTCTCAAAGCAGATGCTGTTTGAAGACCCCCAGGAAGAGACATTGAGGAGAGAAAACAACCTGGGCAAAGGTCTTACGATGAGAGCACGGCTCTTGTGTTGGATGCGACAAGCCTGTGATAGAGACTCACTGGGCAGGAGGCCAGAGAGCGGACTGCCTAAGTCGTGGGGAAGGCTTTGGGTTCCATTCCAAGCAGTGGAAACTCGTGGGTGGTTTGTGTTTCCAAAAGCTCACTTGGGCCACTATTTAAAGGATGGAATTGGGAGAGGGAGTCAGAGAGGAAGCAGGAGAGCTGATCCGCGGTCTAGCTGTGAACCAGTGGTGCCTCAGACCAGGGCTGCAGCGGTGAAGATGGGAGGCATGGCTGGATTCAAAACAAACTCTGAAGATAGCGCCAGAGCCTGGGGAGTGAGTGGGGGATGACGGAAAGCGAGGCGTCAAGGGTCGCTCCTAGGTTTGTGATCTGAGTCACTGACCAGACCTTTAACGGAGCCACAGACCAGGGCCAAGGCAGGGACAGGCTGGGGGTCGGTTGAGGATAGAGGTTTTATTTCAGATCTCCTCAAATCACGAGGCTAATAAACACCCAAGTGGAGAGGCTAAGTGGGCAGCTGGATGTACAAGACTGTTTCCAAGAACAAGGCAGGTAAGTTTAGAAGTCATGACTCTCATGGGAATTTCAAGCCATAATCCTGGGTGCATGACCTGGGGGAGGAGAGCAGTCAGTGTAGACAGGCAGAGACCACTGTGCTTGTTAGATGAGCAGGAAAGAAGCCAAGAATGGGGACGGCAAAGTGAGGGGAAATCAGGAGAATGTGGTCTCCCTGAGCGTGGAGGCTGCAGGCAGTTTGCGTCCTGGGCCCCCTAGCTGGTGTAGCATGAGGACCCTCTGCACCCCAGTCCCCCCCCCCCCCCCCCCCCCCTTTTAAGAAAAGGCTTCCCTTGG
>SJYT01059222.1:50267-86629 GCA_006410635.1 Cephalophus harveyi
GCTATCTAGGTTGGTCATAACTTTCCTTCCAAGGAGTAAGCGTCTTTTAATTTCATGGCTGCAATCACCATCTGCAGTGATTTTGGAGCCCCCAAAAATAAAGTCTGTCACTGTTTCCACTGTTTCCCCATCTATTTCCCATGAAGTAATGGGACCAGATGCCATGATTCGTTTTCTGAATGCTGAGCTTTACGCCAACTTTTTCACCCTCCTCTTTCACTTTCATCAAGAGGCTCTAGTTCTTCTTTGCTTTCTGCCATAAATGTGGCATTATCTGCATATCTGAGGTTGTTGATATTTCTCCCGGCAATCTTGATTCCAGCTTGTGCGTCCTCTAGCCCAGCATTTTTCATGATGCACTCTTCATAGAAGTTAAATAACCAGGGTGACAATATACAGCCTTGACGTACTCCTTTTTCAATTTGGAACCAGTCTGTTGTTCCATGTCCAGTTCTAACTGTTGCTTCCTAACCTATACACAGATTTCTCAAGAGGGAGATCAGGTGGTCTGGTATTCCCATCTCTTTCAGAACTTGAGCATTATTTTGCTAGCATGTGAAATGAGTGCAATTGTGAGACAGTTTGAACATTCTTTGGCATTGCCTTTCTTTGGGATTGGAATGAAAACTGACCTTTTCCAGCCCTGTGGCCACTGCTGAGTTTTCCAAATTTGCTGGCATATTGAGTGCAGCACTTTCACAGCATCATCTTTTAGGATTTGAAATAGCTCCACTGGAATTCCATCACCTCCACTAGCTTTGTTCGTAGTGATGCTTCCTAAGGCCCACTTGACTTCACATTCCAGGATGTCTGGCTCTGGGTGAGTGATCATACCATTGTGATTATCTGGGTTGTGAAGATCTTTTTTGTACAGTTCTTCTGTGTGTTCTTGCCACCTCTTCTTAATATCTTCTGCTTCTGTTAGGTCCCTACCATTTCTGTCCTTTATTGAGCCCATCTTTGCATGAGATGTTCCCTTGGGATCTCTAATTTTCTTGAAGAGCTCTCTAATCTTCCATTCTATTGTTTTCCTCTATTTATTTGCACTGATCACTGAGGAAGGCCTTCTTGTCTCTCCTGACCCCATACTAGGCAAAAATGCCCACCCCAGTACTCACCCTATAGCTCCCTAACCAATCACCTAATGCCAGCCTTCCAGCGAGAATTTCCTTGGTCTTGAGGCTATAAACATTGGCTACTAATCCATGAAAAGTGTTGACTCTCCCAGGTCCATCAGGAGGCTGGGCTGCTGCATTTGCAGAGCCTTCATTGTCTTTGCTCCTTGCTCTTAATAAGCTGGCTCCCTTCTGAAACACTCTGTGTCAGGAAATTCTTTGCCAGCTTGGGTTTGCATTGCCATAACAGTTTGTAGGGGAATTCCCTGGACGACTAGTGGGTAGAACACCAGGCTCCACTGCCATCACTGCCATGGCCCGGGTTCAGTGTCTGGTCAGGGAGCTGAGGTCCCGTAAGCCGTGAAACATGATGAAAGAAGGGGGAAGAAGAGGTTTGCAGACTCACCAGGCTGCCAACAGCGTCTATGGCACAGCAAACCCCGAAAATAAGGAGGATTTCTAGAATATTAACATTAATATCAGGACAAAGGATATACGGTGTTTTTTTAATCATGAGAAACAAAAAGGGACATTACACATAAATATGCAATAAATCAAAAAGATATAATGATCACAAATATATATCACCAAAAGATGATATAAGATGCTTCAAAAATAAAGCAAAAACTGATATGAATATATGAAAAGTATATATAGTAAAGACATATATAATGAATAGTTGTAGTTAGACCTCTCCCCCAAACTGATAAACCAATTATACACAAATAAGAAAAGCATAATTTTTTTTAAGAGCATGATTAATAAGTCCTAAACATCATATAGAACTTTGTGTCCAACAAAACCTAAAATACACAAACTTTCCTGTACCTATGGGACATTCACAAAAGTCAACTATGTGCTAAATCACAGACAAAGACTGACAATATCAAAAATTTCAACAATAATAAGAGAATACCATGTGTAAATAATTTTTTTTAAGAGCATGATTAATAAGTCCTAAACATCATATAGAACTTTGTGTCCAACAAAACCTAAAATACACAAACTTTCCTGTACCTATGGGACATTCACAAAAGTCAACTATGTGCTAAATCACAGACAAAGACTGACAATATCAAAAATTTCAACAATAATAAGAGAATACCATGTGTAACTTTATGCCAACACTTTTGAAAGTTTAGATGAAATTGACAAAAGCTTTAAAAAAAAAACACGGTTTACTAAAACTGACTCAAGAAGCAATAGAAAACCCAGATAGCTCTATAATATTTAAAGAAATTCAGTTGATGGTTTAATAATTTTTCTTAAAAGAAAACATGAGGCTCAGTATGGTTTTACAGGAAAATTCTTCCCCAAAGTCAAAGAATACATTACTCCAACTTTTTAGAAATTCCTTCAGAGGCTAGAGTTTTTAGCAGATAATGAAGAATTAATTATAAAATGTATGCTGCTGCTGTTAAGTCACTTCAGTCGTGTCCGACTCTGTGCGACCCCATAGACGGCAGCCCACCAGGCTCCCCGTCCCTGGGATTCTCTAGGCAAGAATACTGGAGTGGGTTGCCATTTCCTTCTACAGAAATCAACCTTTATTATAAAATTATAGTAAAGACAGGTATGATGGAACTAGCCTGGTGGTCCAGTGGATAAGACTCCACACTCCCAATGCAGGGGGCCAGGGTTCAATCCCTGATTGAGGAACTAGATCCCACATGCTACAATTAAGAGCTCGACTGCCTCAACTAAAAGATTCTGTATGCCGCAGAGGAGATGGAAGATCCTGCAACTAAGACCCAGTGCAGACAAACAAATACATACAAAGGCAGGTATGGTATGGGAGTCGGAGTGGAAAAATTCACCAGTGGAACATAATAGAGAGTCCACAACCTTTCCTGCTCATACATAGAATTGAAATTTGACATGGCTGTCCTTGTGGCTCTTTGGGGAAAGGATGTGCTTAGCCGCTCAGTCGTGTCTGACTCTTTGAAACCCCGTGGACTGTAGCCTGCCAGGCTCCTCTGCCCGTGGGGATTCTCCAGGCAAGAATCTGGGGCAGGCTGCCATGCCCTCCTCCAGGGGATCTTCCCGACCCAGGGATCAAGCCCAGGTCTCCCACACTGCAGNGGGGAAAGGATGTGCTTAGCCGCTCAGTCGTGTCTGACTCTTTGAAACCCCGTGGACTGTAGCCTGCCAGGCTCCTCTGCCCGTGGGGATTCTCCAGGCAAGAATCTGGGGCAGGCTGCCATGCCCTCCTCCAGGGGATCTTCCCGACCCAGGGATCAAGCCCAGGTCTCCCACACTGCAGGCGGATTCTTTACTATCTGAGCCAGCAGGGAAGCCCAAGAGTCCTGGAGTGGGTAGCCCATACCTTCTGCAGGGGAACTTTGCGACCCAGGAATCGAACCTGGAGTATTCAATTAGCGGTACTGGCATCACAGGGCATCCATATGGCAAACAGTTAGATTGGACCTCTACCTCACAACAGAACTAATAACAATTTTAATTCCTGATGAATGAAAGACTTGAAAGTGAAAAGTAACACTTTATAACTTTTCAGAAACTATCCTAATACATAGCCCTTTACGGGTACATGTGAGAGTGTCTCAGTTTACCTAAGGGGTGAGATCAATGAATCTCAAGGTTAAACTCACACATAATTTCATTAAGTCCTGCTAGATTGCTCTCCAGAAGTATCAGTAGTTTGAAATTCCAGCAGCAATACCAGAGAGGTCCAGTCTCAGCTTATCTTTACCAATTCTTCTCCTTCTACTACTTTATTCTTTCTTTTTGCCATTTTGATGGATGTAAAGTAACAACTCGTTATGTCAATTTCATTTTTGTGACTCTAAGAAGGTTGAGCAAACACTTCCTGGCCATGTGCTTTTCCCTTTCTGTAAATTGCCTAGTCATAATTTTTGTCCATCTTTCCACAGAATTTCCCGTCTTTTTCTTGTTAATTTGCCATGATTTTGTCACACAGTCACTGTGTTATTCATTTGTTACCATGTAGCCATGGAAAGGCAATGGCACCCCACTCCAGTACTCTTGCCTGGAAAATCCGATGGACAGAGGAGCCTGGTGGGCTGCAGTCCATGTGGTCGCTACGAGTCGGACACAACTGAGCGACTTCACTTTCACTTTTCACTTTCATGCATCGGAGAAGGAACTGGCAACCCACTCCAGTGTTCTTGCCTGGAGATCCCAGGGAAGAACATGGTGGGCTGCTGTCTATGGGGTTGCACAGAGTCTGACACAACTGAAGCAACTTAGTAACTTAGTAGCAGCCATGGAAAACATAGTTCTTTCCCACCTTTTTTCTTTTTTTTCTTTCCCAGTTTTTTTACCTTCTGATAGCCTTGTCTATTAAATTAATTGAACAAAACTCTTCAATTTCTTAAAAAAGATTTGCTTAATTATTTTTGGCTGTGCTTAAAAAAAGTTAAATAAATAAATCTTTTTTAAAAAATTAAGGAGTTTTGTTCAATTAACTTCATAGACAAGACTGTCAGAAGGCTTTTGGCTGTGCCGGGCTTCCCTTGTGGCCCAGATGGTAAAGCGTCTGCCCACAATGCGGGAGACCCTGGTTCGATCCCTGCGTCGGGAAGATCCCCTGGAGAAGGAAATGGCAGCCCACTTCAGTATTCTTGCCTGGAAAGTTCCGTGGATGGAGGAGCTGGGTCTCTGCTGTTGCTCACAGGCCTTCTCCAGTCGCGGTGAGCAGGGGCTTCACGTTGCAGGGGCTTCTCTTGCTGTGGAGCGCAGGCTCTGGGCATGTGGGCTCAGCAGCTGCTGTGTGCTGGCTTCCTTGTCCTGCCGCGTGTGGAATCTTCCCGGACCAGGGATCAACCTGCACCTCCTGCACTGGCAGGCAGATCCTTAACCTCTGGACCACCAGGGAAGCCCCCAATTAATTTGTACAATGATGAAACTGAAGCTTCAATATTTTGGCCACCTGATGAGAAGAGTCGACTCATTAGAAAAGACCCTGATGCTGGGGAAGATTGAAGGCAGGAGGAGAAGGGGACGACAGAAGAGGAGATGGTTGGATGGCATCACCGACTCAATAGACATGAGTTTGAGTAAACTCCAGGAGTTGGTGATAGACAGGGAAGCCTGGTGTGCTGCAGTCCACGGGGTCGCTAAGAGTCGGACACGACTGAGCAACTGAACTGAACTGAATTGAAATCTTAGAAACTTATAGACTTATTTTCACCCCCATTTCTTCTGTAAAATTGTTCAAGTCTTCTGCATACTATCTTACTATCCTGAAACATTCATCTTTTTCTTACTGATTTTAGGGATCCTTGATAAATTATGGATCCTAATCCCTCTAAGGGTGCTAATTCCCTAACATTTCTTAAGGTGTTGAGTATAGGCTGAGCCCAGGGTATGCTTAAGCGTGGCAGCCAGGACCTCTCCACTAAAGCTGGAGGTGACCTCTGGGGTGGCTAAGGGTATAGGGGAAGCACTGGCAGCATTTGCTATATCCACTTATTAGTTTCCTAGGGCCACCATAACGAAGTACCAGAAACTGGGTGGCTTAAAACAATGGAAATGCAACCCTTCACACTTCTGGAGGCTAGAAGTCCAAACTCAAGGTGTCAGCAGTGTTGGTTCCTTTGAGGGCTAGGAGGAAGAATCTGTTCCATGTCTCTCTCCCACCTTCTGGTGATGCCCAGCAATCCCTGGCTTGTAGGAGCATTGCTCCAATCTCTGTCTCCATCTATACGTAGTATTCTCCATGTGTCTCTGTATCTTCACATGATCAGCTTCTTATAAGGAGATCAGTCATTTTAGAACTTCCCTAAAATGGTCCAGTGATTTAAGAATACACCTATGTCAACGCAGGGGACACAGGTTCGATTCCTGGTCCAGGAAGACTCCACCTGCCGCAGAGCAACTAAGCCCCTGCATCGCAACTACTGCGCCTGTGCTCTAGAGCCCGTGATCTGCAACGAGGGAAGCCACCACAGTGAGAAGCCCTCACCCACACCTCGAGGAGTAGCCCCGCTATCCACAACCAGAGAGCGCTTGCTCGCAGCAACAAAGACCCAGTGCAGCCAAAAATAAACACATAAACACAATTTGAAAAAAAGAGTGCCAGTCATTTTGGATTAGGAGTCCACCCTGCTCCGGTACACCCTCGTTGTTTAGGCGCTCAGTCGTGTCCGACTCTGCGACCCCATGGACTGCAGCACGCCAGGCCTCCCTGTCCATCACCAACTCCCAGAGTTTACCCAAACTCACGTCCACTGAGTCGTGATGCCATCCAACCATCTCATCCTCTGTCATCCCCCTCTCCTCCTGCCCTCAATCTTTCCCAGCATCAGGGTCTTTTCAAATGAGTTGGCTCTTCGCATCAGGTAGCCAAAGTACTGGAGTTTCAGCTTCAGCATCAGTCCTGCCAATGAATATTCAGGACAGATTTCTTTTAGGATGCACTGGTTGGATCTCCTTTCAGTCCAAGGGACTCTCAAGAGTCTTCTCCAACATCACAGTTCAAAAGTATCAATTCTTTGGTGCTCAGCTTTCTTTATGGTCCAGCTCTCACACCCATACATGACTACTGCAAAAACCATAGCTTTGACTAGACAGACCTTTGTTGGCAAAGTACTGTCTTTACTTTTTAATATGCTGTCTAGGTTGTTCATAGCTTTTCTTCCAAGCACAGTGGTTAGGACTCAGCATTTTCACTGCCAGGGCCCTGGGTTCAATCCCTGGTTGAGGAACAAAGATCCTGCAACCTACGTGGCACAGTCAAAAACATATATTGTTGATCTAGAACTTAACTCTAAGCAAATTTCCAGTCCTACTCTCCCCTTCTATCTAGTTGATCATCCCAAGCCCCTTCTATAAGGAATTCTAGAACCGTTGTTGACTCTCAAGCTCCACACAGCTGGGTATGCAATGGTCACTGTCTCCGTTTATGACCATGGGTAGGCAATGAGCTTTGGAGGCTCCGAGAGCCATAAGTAGCCTGGAGTCATCCATGTTCTCCTGGAACTGTGGAGCCTAGGAGTCCAGCCCCTGGCCTAGGTAGGGCCAAAAAGCTGAGCTGGGGTGAGTTAAGACGGGGCAGGGGACAGGAACAGGACTGAGGTCTCTGACAGGCCTGGCAGGCCAGCAGGGCACATAACTCTTTTTCCCAATTGGGATTCTACTTGGCCACCAAAAGCTTTAGAATTATTCCCGCATCAAGTGGGCGCACATGGTCTCAGAACAGCTTTGCTTTCTTCCCTCGAGCCTTGAGGGCAGGGCCTTGGGGCGCCTGGGCTGCACAGGGATAGAGGGGGCACGGGAGCCCACCTGCTCTCTTCTCTGGGCCAGCCCTGCCTCAGATCTAGAAGCCACTCTAGATGCAAAGGTGGATGTGTGGAAGGGGGGTGGGGGATCAGAAGAAGGGGAGGGAGGGGAGGGGAAGAAGAATCTCTGTGGCTGGGGGTCCTGTGTTTTCATGAGGCTGAGCGCCCCAGGTCCAGGACACAGAGATGCTGGGCCACAGAACCAGAGATGTCAGCAGGCGGAGCATGAAGATGCTGCCTCATTTCCCCCCTCCCCTCCCCTTTCCTTTTCCTTTTCCCCACACCACACATCTAAGCTGAGAGAAGACGCGGATTCACTCCTGTCTGCTGGGGGTCTGGGGACACGTAGATGCCTTGGATGCCCCAGCTGCATTCTGCCCCTCCTGTGTCATCCTGATCAAATCACTTAAGGATAGAAACCCAGTGTGCATGGGTGTTCCCATCATGACCTCATGGGATCCTCCAGCCATGCTCACTGTAACACATTATATCTCATTCAATCCTCATTACAACTCTACAAGATTCTGTTAGTGCACCCAGTTTACAGAAGAGAAAACAGACTTAGAGAGGTAGCGTTAACTTCTGAAGGTCATACAGCTAATTAATGGCAGAACTGGAATTCAGCTCAGCTCCAAAGTGTGAGCTCTTCTATAATCCCAGAATGGAGAAAAGAAATGATCACTGTCCTCACCGTACAGATGAGGAAACTGACTCAGAGAGGTCAGGTCACTGCCAGTGGTTGTACAATGGGAAGTGGTGGAGCCAGAATGCAAACTCACTTCTTTTACCAGCAGCCCAATGTCTATTTTGCCAACAACAACAACAAAAAAGTGAGGCATCCTAAGTAGATGAGCCCAGAGATTCTCTCCAGCTGAGATCTTTTTACATTCTGGGCTGAGACACAGAGGAATTGGAAGAAGGATGAGTGTAAATAAAGAAGCAACTTGGCCTTATGGCTGCGCCTCACACTCCCTGACTCAGGAAGCCAGCGGGGCTGCCCCAGCCCTGCCCTTTCAGTCTCGCCACACCCCTCATTGACGGAGTCATTCAACAAACAGGGTGGTCAACACTTGGAGCTTGGATTTCCCAGACCACAAACTAACCACTCCAGGGCCTCTTCCCTGAAGCCAGAATGCCCACAGTCACGTCCTACACAGTGGCACCCGTCCCCTGACCCTCTGACTCATCAGTGCGTGCCAGCAATGGGAGTGGTCCCCAGGGGAGCGTATAAAGCACCCGCGGAGCCTGGGCATCCACGCTGGGACGAGCACACACACGCACCCTCGGTCCCCAGCGCTCTCCCTCACCCGCCCCGCCCAGCACCCGCAGGGGCGCGCACCTGGCCGCCTCCGGCGAGGACACACCCCGGGGGGAGGAGCTGCCGTCGCGGTGGGGCCCAGCCCACACCGGCTGCGCGCTCGCTTTCCGCTTCTCCGCCGGCCCCGGGGGATCGACATGGCCCAGGAGCGTCCCAGCCTCGCCCTGGAGCCCCAGCACGTCCAGCGGTTGCTGCTGTCCTGCCAAGAGGCCAAGAAGTCCGCCTACTGCCCCTACAGCCGCTTCCCCGTGGGGGCCGCTCTCCTCACCGGGGACGGCAGGATCTTCTCCGGTAAGGGCGGCGCCTGGGGGTCCCCTTCACGGAAGCCTGGGCGGGAGGTCAGAGGAGGACGCGGACGGGCGACCAGGGTGCTCCGTCTCCCCTCTCCGCCGGGCAAGGCCGCCACACCCCCCGGCCCTGCCTGCTGTTCCAGACGGCCGGGATGCATATACTGCTCCAGCCCCACGGCTTTCCATTCCCGGGGGGCCTGGGAAGCGGAGGCGAGATGGGGGAGGAAGAGGGGGAGGAGAGGCCACAAATGCAGAGCCTCGGGCAGCTCCCGCTGGAGCCGGGAGGAGGAGGGTTAACACTTCCTGAGCCCCTCCTCTGTGCCTGGCACCCCGCAAAGACTTCAAGGCTACATCAGCAAGTCCTCACCAGCCCACCCCCCACCCATCAACCTAGGAGTTATGCCCATTTTTTGTAGTGAAGAAACTGAGGTCCAGAGAGGTGACGTGGTTTGCTCGAGGTCTCACGGGTTTCGGTGACCAGGGCTAAGGGCGCCCCAAACCCTGCTTTTTTCCTGTCACCCACTACCCAGGCGGCTGGCTGGGCATGAGATCGAGGAATCCAGGGCTGACTCCTTAGTCGAGCGTGGGCCTTGCAGAAAAGGAGCCAGGTGGGGTTCGGGTGGCCAGTATTGAATGCCTGCCTGGGGGAGGGAGACAGGAATCTGAGCCGGCAGTAATCTGTTCCTAAGCGACTTTTCTTTGGTTTGCTGGCTTCATAGAAAAACTCACTTGAACAATAATTCAGACCTGTTTTTGCTAAGCTTAGGGACATCCCCTTTAATGACAGTGGGGAACAGGGCGTGGAGGTGGCGGGTCAGCGGAAACGCCAATTGCCCCTCCCCCCGCATTCCCACCGCTGCCCCACACAGATGAGGACTGGTCCAAGATACATGTGAATCCCCAATCCTGCCGCCCAGACTACCCCTTCCACCTGGCGGCAGCCATTTGAAGAACCAGAGGCTCACATGTGTAATCTCATTGGTAGCCCACACCCACCCCAAGCACCCCCGGGTCAAATGTGAGCCCCTTGCCCCCACCACTGTTCAGCTGGGAGCCTGGCGGGAGACCCACACCTCCCCCTCTGTGGTGGCCCTTCTGGGCTGACCTTGATGTTCATCTCATCCCTTGCCTTTTGAGATTGGAACTTAGAGTTTCCCTGACTCCCAAGTTTGCTTTCCTGTGGGGGATACAAAAATCTCTGAGTATCATGTGGAAATTCAGGCCTGGCCCAGTGGCTCAGATGAGCATTAAACATTAACTGCTCCCTCAAACAACACTGCAACCCACAGGCTCAGGGCCTTGAACATGCAATCCACTATTGATTCCCCCAGCACCTCCATATCCCCTCTGGATGGTGTACAGAGAGGGGCCCTCCCCATCCTTGCATTGATCTATTCATTCAACGCATGTTTGCCAAGCACCAATTATGTGCTAGGTAATGTATCAGGTGCTGGCGATGCCGCCGGGAGCAGAAATGGCGGTCCCTGCCCCCACGGAGGTCGCCACTCCTCTTGTACAGGCCATGGCTCGTGGGAGCCTCAGCCAGTGACTGTAGGAGAGAGCAGATGAAGTGAGCAGAGGTGTGACCTGTTTAAATGGCAGGGAAGGACCTGACGTCACCAGGAAAAGGGTCGTGTGGTGGGCATTCGTGGAGGCATTATGGGATGGAGTACAGGCCCTGGAGGAGTTAGAGACTCCTGAGTTTGCATCCTGGCACTGCTGTTTCTTGGCTGTGTGTGACCCCGGGCTAACCCTGAGTCTCAGCTTACACATCTGTAAACGGAGGATCACAGGGCCCGCCTTTCAGGATGGCTGTGAGCAGAGCTGGTGTTCCTGGCCCAGCGGTCCTCCCGGATGGGTGGTGCCCATCATGACAGATGTCGGATTTCACCCCTGGGCGTGAAGCTTTCCATGAGCTAACGCCTTTAAAGGGGCGAAAGTGCTTGGCACCCAGCTTCTGGCCCACGATAGGACTGTCACCACTGGTGACTGCTTCGACTACCACTACCATTAATGGCATGATGGCGACGGTTTAGAGGCAGATTGCGGAGGACTTTGGAAGGCCAAGTGGAGACACTGAGGTTTGATGAGGTAGAAAGGAGCCAAGAAAAGGAGCATGAAAGAGGGGTTTGAGGACAGTGCATCTGAGAGGCACTCGAGGAGGACGGGGGCAGAGGAAAGAGCGTCAAGGGCGTGATGCATGTCTTGCTCGCTGACTGCATGTTGCCTGGCCTATAGTTCAGGTTCGTTGAATGTATGAGAGAGTGGTTTGGCCTAAGTCACTGGCAAGTGGGGTGAAGAGGAAGGAATTATCTTGGAGGGTTGTACGGGACACATGGACTGGACCTAGGCGGGGGGCCATATGAGAATAAAAGGAAAGAATATCATTCTAGGGTTTCCAGCCAGGGAGACCAGGGGGAGGATGAGACAGAGTTGGATGGTGCTGGGGACATCGTGAACCAACAGTCATATTAATAACTACAATGGATTAAGCCTTCTCTAAGCACTTCTATGGGGCTTCCCAGGTGGCTTAGGGGTAAAGCCACCAGTCCAAGAGATGCAGGAGAGGTGGGTTCTATCCCTGCGTCAGGAAGATCCCTAGAGGAGGAAATGGCAACCCACTCCAGTATTCTTGCCTGGAAAATCCCATGGACAGAGGTGCCTGATGGGCTACAGTCCATGGGGTCGCAAAGGGTCAGACCCAACTGAGTGACTGAGCACACGCACACTCACACAAACACTTCTATGAAAGATCTTTTGCAATTTCATAGCCGCCACACGAGAGGAGACTGTGAGTGTCACAGGCATTAGAGCACTTCGAGTTGCAAATGCCAGAAACCAACCAGAACCATAACGGGCAAAAGTAGATCCTGCCTCAGGGACAGCTGGATCCAGGAACTCAAACGCCACAATGTTCTTCTTTATCCTGATGCTGGATCCTTTCTCTCATCTAAAGGTGGGCTTTCTCCAGGCATCAGGGAACATGAGCTCAGGCATCCCTAGTTTACATTCTTCCAGTCTTAAAAGCAGAGAGGAAAGAATTCTTTCCCACTAGCTCAAGATAGAAAAATTCCAGGGAAGGGCTCTGATTGGTCCCTCTCCAGTCACATGCACATCCCTGGGCCAATCACTGTTGTCACAATGGGACAGTATGATGGGGCCAGCTGATTCATACACACGTTTCTCCTCGATGCAGAGAGGGTGATCTGTTACTACAAGAAGGAGTGTGGAGGTAACAAGCAGACCTAACCAAGAGCCAAATGCACATTCACAAATGGGATAATTGAGGATCAGATTTATCTGTTTCCAAATTCCTTGCTCCTTCTGCGGCCCCTCACTGCAGCATGGATGTGCAGAAGGGGGCAGAGAGAATTGTGCTGAGGAGAAGGGACCAATAGAGGGCATTTACCAGAACCCCTGGGTCTCCTTACTTGGAAAGAGAGAGCAGATGGCAGGAAGGCCAGGCTTGGAGAGGAGGGGAACTTGAACAACCAGAGGAAACCTGGTAGGGCATCAGGGGGTGAATCAGAGATGATTAGGACACAGACGCTGAAGCTCCAATACTTTGGCCACCTGATGCGAAGAGCTGACTCTTTGGAAAAGACCCTGATGCTGGGAAAGACTGAAGGCAGGAGGAGAAGGGGATAACAGAGGATGAGATGGTTGGATGGCATCACCAGCTCACTGGACATGGGTTTGAGCAAGCTCTGGGAGTTGGTGGTGGACAGGGAAGCCCGGTGTGCTGCCGTCCATGGGGTCACGGAGAGTCAGACAGGACTGAGCGACTGAACTGAGAAGACAGGGCACAACTGAACTCAGACGCTGTGAGTTTATAGCTCAGAGCAGGATGGGTCGGCCCAGTTCTGTGACTTTCTCCAGCCTCACAAAAGACTAGCCCTCCGTGGAGTTACCACCCTCAGGGGCAGCCAGTGTCTTGGCCAACTCAAAAGCAAGTCTGATAGCCTTGCCGTCACGATCTCGTGATCATGGCTTTATTTCCTGTTACCCCTGACCCCGGCCAGGGCCTTGTGCCCCTTGCAGCTGGGCCACCAGGAAGGTAATTAATAACTCCAGCAGTTACCTTCTGTCGCTGCCATGGGGGGAGGAGAGGAGGAGGTGCTCGTGGGGGAGAGAGAGCTGCTGGGGGACTGGGGCAGCGAGGACCCCGAGAAGAGTTAGGATGGGACACGCGAGGGCGGGGGCGGGGCCAGCCAGGGCTGCGCTGGTGTTAGTACCCGCTGGTGTTAGTACCCGGCCAGCGTTTGGGGCCGGCCAGGTGGGAGGGGCTGGGGGAGACTCACGGAGGACCACCCTGCGGGCACCACCCAACGGACGGGGGACTTCCTCTTCTTCAGCTCAAGCTCTTGGAATGATGGTCTGCCCCTCCCTTTCCTCCTCTCTTAGAGCGATTGTAGCACTCTATATGTTTCGTTGCTGTGGATGGAGGCGGGGAGGTCATGGAGTCATTTACTGGATCAGCTGTAATTAATTTGGGAGGGACAAACCATATTAAAAAAACAAAAACAAAAACTTAAGGACATTCTGGTTAACTGCTGAAATCAGCTTGTCTTGACTTAACCTTTAAACCCGATCCTTCATCGGTCTTCCCCCATCCAGTCCCTGCCTGCCCTCCGAATTCCCTCCCGGGGCTCCCTTTCTCTCTCACGACCACTCTTTATGCTTTATACAGCCCTGCTCCGCAGGCCTCCGGGTTCCCTAACCAGCTTTCTCTCCGTATAGCCCTGCCTACCCATTCCCATCCCAGCCTCATCCACTGGTCCTCTCCACTGTCACTCAAAAGCAGCTTATCACAAAGACAGGCTAACACCCCTCAGCTCTCTGGTTGAGTTAGGATAGAATTCATTAGTGAAACCGCCGCGTTGCATTTGCAGTGGGCAGGGAGGCAGGAACACGGAGAGAGGGGAATGCTCAAAACACGTGGCCGTGACATTTGTCTAGTGCGGTGGTTCTCAGCGTGGCCCAGACCCACAGCCTCTGACACCTCCTGGGAATTTGTTAGAAGTTTCAGTTCACGGGCTCTGATCAAGAACTGCTAAAGCAGAAATTCAAGGGGTGGGGCTCAGAAATCTTATTGTTTTTTTAATTAAAAAAAAATGTTTATTTGTTTGGCTGTGCAGGGTCTTAGTTGCAGCTCATGGAATCTTTGCTCTTCCTCCCGACATGTGGGATCTAGTTCCTTGACCAGGGATTGAACCCGGGTCCCTGCACTGGGAGCACAGAGTCTTAGCCGCCAGACCGCCAGGGAAGTCCCTCAGAAATCCTTTAAGAAGCCCTCCAGGAGATGCCCACTTGCTTGAATGTGGGAAGCCCTGCTCTAATCTGAAGATCCCTCAGAAGGCAGAGCGGATGCAGACGGGGGGACAGTGCTCGCTTCTCTGGGGGACTGGTCCCAGTCACCTCCTTGTGAATTCCTTTCCCTGCTGTTGTCTTGGTGATATCCAACCCCAGCTCTACCTTAAGTAACAAAACACCCAGAACACAGCCTCACTGAAATACCACAGGGAAAAAGAACACTCTCTGTGTCTGTCAGGCCAGGACATGAGTTGGCTTCCTGCCCCTGGTCTCAGCTTTTACCTTCTGTGAAATGGGGTTATAATAGCATTTGCTTTACAGAACTGTTAAAAATTCCATGGAGTGCCTGGCAGATAAAGTGAAAGTGAAAGTCACTCAGTCAAGTCCGACTCTTTGTGACCCCATGGACTACAGTCCATGGCTTTCTCCAGGCCAGAATACTGGAGTGGGTAGCCTGTCCCTTCTCCAGGGGATCTTCCCAACCCAGGGATCGAACCCAGGTCTCCCTCATTGCAGGCGGATTCTTCACCAGCTGAGCCACCAGGGAAGCCCAAAGGAAAGCAATAAAATAAAAGATTAAAAGAAAGCAATTAGTAGTAATAGCACTATCTTCATAGTATTATTTTTGGTACAGTCTTTCTAAGTATGGATCCCTAACTTGGCGCCATCCCAGGCCGTCTCTCTTGTATGTTTGAGTCAGTGAGGCGAACACCAGGAATGGAGTTGGTTTGCCTGGATAGATGATGTTTTTGCTCTTTGGGCTCAGGGAAGCAAAACAAAATCGTCTGGCCTTTCAGGATTACAGTTCACAGCCAAGGATTTTCTTCCTCCCTTCCTC
Organism: Cephalophus harveyi; assembly: GCA_006410635.1. NCBI lineage: Eukaryota > Metazoa > Chordata > Mammalia > Artiodactyla > Bovidae > Cephalophus > Cephalophus harveyi. The sequence continues at coordinate 65,402 of SJYT01059222.1, forward strand.
CTCTTTCTGTTTTTTAAAGCAAGACTGGGAAATTACACTTGAACTTGCTAGAGGCCTCAAATACACTTATTCCTTTGCACCTCAGAGACTTAGCATCACAGTGCAAAAATCCAGTCCTTTGATCGTAAGTAACTGAGCATCCCTGTTTTTGGCTCTGGGCCCAGTGACTGTTCCAGGCCCTGATTGTACTGTAATGCACTATACAGACCAAGTTCCTGCCCTCAAGAATTTACACTTGGGGAGTAATGGGGAAATTTTAGACAATAGAGACACTCCAGGAAAGCGTTAAGTGTTAAAGCAGAAGAAATGGATTGAGACAGCTGGAGGTGGTAGAGGGAGGAAGCAATTTTAGATAGAGTAATCAGGGAAGGCTTCTCTGAGGAGGTGACATTTAAGCAGAGACCTAGGTAGAGTGAGCCATGTGCTTAGAGCGGGGAAGAGAGTCCCAGGCAGTTAGAACAGCCAGTGCAAAGGCCCTGTAGCAGGCCTATACTTGGGAAACAGCCGGCAAGCAAAAGGAGATGAAGTCCAAGAGGTAGGCAGGTTGGCACCAGATGACGAGGGACGTTTGTAATCATGGAAAGGATTTCAAAGTGGCCTGAAGGGCAGAGACAGGGTAAGTGTCCCACCTTGAGAAGAAGCAGCAGAAACTCAGTCCCACCACCACCAAAGCCTTGACGTTGATGCGATTAGGAATAGCAGCTCCAGCTGCTGGACATTTACTCTGTGCCAAAGCTTGTGCTCATTGCTTTACTTGCATGAACTCAACTCATTCCCACTAGAGGCCTGAGAGGAAGGTGCTGTCATTTTCGTTTTACAAACTGAAAATGAGACATTCAAGGAGGTTCAGTCCCTTTCCCAAATTCTCAGAGCCAGAAGGCAAAGGGTCCCAAGGTAGAACAGAACCCACGGACTCTTTCTACAAAGTCCTATTTGAACAGTAGGGTACGTGAGTGCGCTCCCTTCTAAAACACTCTCTCCATCTCCTTAACTGGATTGTTGATGTTTTCACACACAGCAAAGGAAGAGTTCTCTATAAGAGGTCATTCTGAACTTCAAAAGTAGACACAGGCAATTGTCTTGAGTCCGGACCTCCAGCAGTCTGACAATTTGCTTTAAGAGCATCTCAGCAAAACCCAAGATTTATGTGAATCACGTCTAATGGGAAGAGTGTTCCTGAGTCAGGGACAAGGCAAGGGCTGGGAAGGTTGCTAAACCAAAGTGGAGTGGGGAGCAATTCTTCTGCTTCTGGGAGCAGCAAGCGTCAAACGCAAGGGAGCCAACTCTCGTCCCGGCCTGACAGACACAAGGAGTGGTTCTTTTTCTTTGTGGCATCTCAGTGAGGCTGTGTTTTAAGGTGAGTTGGTGCTTAAACAAGGTCACAGGTCACAAAGGTGGGAGGGACAGGCAGGTGCGAGCAGGCAAGGATATGTTTAAAGAAGTCATTTCCAGCAGGCATCAGAAACCTGGCTGGGGAGAGACTAGGTAGGGAGCAAGAAAGACTTGGTCATTTATTCACTGACCTAGCAGAGCGGCTGAGCATTCAGGCGCCCGCTTTCTAGGCTGCAGTAACTCGCATGTGAATATGAACACGTGCTTTGCCAAAGCAAGCAGTCCATAAATATCAACCACTCCTTTCAGGGTTATCACTCCCTGACTGCTTGCTGTCCTGTATCCCAACTGTATTAATTGATTTCTGTGGGGTTGCAAATGATACAAAGCCTTGTAAACTGTTTTAGGCAAAAGGAGGGTACGTTGGTTCCTATAACTAAATGGTGGCAGAGCTGGAGTGGTTTTCTACTTCAGGGGCAACCGGTAGCAGAAGGTCAGACTCTTTTGCCACCATATCTCATCTGAGTTGATTCTCATTTCACTGTCTCCTATTGGTCTCCTCTGTAAACAACAGAAACTAGGCCGCCAGCAGGACCCAGCGCCAACTCACAATGTTAGAGAACAACTGAAATTCCCTCACAGAGGGATAGTCTGATTGGCCCAGGGTAGGTCAGGTGCTCAGCTCTGATTGGCCCAGGGTAGGTCAGGTGCTCAGCTCTGATTGGCCCAGGGTGGGTCAATCGCTCTGTTCTGATTGATCCAATGCTGGTCAGGTTTCATCCAACACTTGCACTCACATCCCATTGGCTAAACCTATAGGACTCTACGAAGCTTCCAGGGAGGCTGGGAAAGCAGTTTCTAGCTAGGTAGGGATGTGCCCAGGTAAACTCCAGTGGGGTTTTTTTTTGTTTGTTTTGGCTGCACCTCCTGGCCTGTGGGATCTTAGTTTCCCAGCCAGGGATCGAACCCATCCCCCTGCATTGGAAGTGCCAAATCTTAACCACTGGACTGCCAGAGAGAAATCCCTAAACTTCAGTGGGTTCTACTGGGAGTGTAAACACTGAGAACAATTAAGTCTTTGCCATAAAACCCCTGTGGCCTGTGAGTATCTGTGTACTTCTTTCTTCACACACATTGGACCCACTTACAACTTCCTGAGGGTGACAACCCAAAGTCCACCCAGCCGCTGCATCCAGCCCTAGCAGCAGGATCCCTTGGTGGGGCAGCCCCCCTTCTCAGGCTGAGATGTGGCCCTGATAATCCAGGGGCCTGAACACTAAGAAATAGTCATCTGCCCCTCACTTCATACCCGCTCAGGCATCACACAATGTGGAGTAGGAAAGACTAACCGTCATCAAATCTCCCATTAGGCAAACGCAACGCCTGTGGACCACCAGTCCATGCAGTTACCAAGTCTGTGGGGCAAGAAGTGTGAAGACTGGGGCACTGGAGTACACCTTGCCTCCCTTTTCTGCCCTGGGGGTAACTCCCTTGTCCACTGAGGCTGCTGGCTTTGCCTTCTGGTAGCTTCTTCCTTGACCATTTATCATCCTCGGCCATATAGCCAAAGTGGGTGTCCAAGAGAATGCCCTCCTGGAGGGCACACAGCTCTCCCAGCTTACTTCTGATGGGAGGGTCTGGGGGGCCCTGGATTTCTCCCAGGGGTTGGACAATCGCAGGCTTTTATAGGCCAGAACTTTGGCTTCATTGGCTCTTCAATTCTGTCACACCCAAAGAATCCTTTCTGTGCAATAGTTCTTCAGCCCGCCAACTCCCCTGTTTTACTAACTGGTTGCCCTGCCCAGCCCTACCCTGCTGCCTCATTTGAACGGTGGCTACCTTGAAGCACCCTAAACAATGGCTAGGTGGAAGTCACAGCCTTAATCAGATCTTTGCCACAGGGCTGTCTCACGTTGCCAGGTAGAAAAATCCTCTGAGTCAGTAACATCGTTTGCCTTCCAGTTTATTACAGGTTGGGGCTTTCTCAAATAATCTGCCAGGAGCATCAAGGGCTGTCAGCTTTCCTTCTTGCCATGTGTTTGTTTTCTTTCACGTTGGTTTAGTTGCTAAGTCGTGTCCGACTCTCGTGACCCCATGAACTGTAGCCTGGCAGGCTCCTCTCCATGGGATGCTCCAGAGAAGAATACTGGAGTGGGTCACCATTTCCTTCTCCAGGGGATCTTCCCAACCCAGGGGTCAAACCCAGGGCTTCTGCATTACAGGCAGATTCTTTACCAACTGAGCTACAAGGGAAGTCCCATTCCCAACTGCTAAGCCAAGGCCACTTAGTTTTGGTTTTGTTCTTTTTTACCTCTTATTTTTACTGCAAATTTCTGTTTTAGTTGGATATAGGTTAGGCAAATGGCAATCCACTCCAGCACTCTTGCCTGGAAAATCCCATGGACGGAGGAGCCTGATAGGCTACAGTCCATGGGGTCGCAAAGAGTGGGACACGACTGAGCGACTTCACTTTCACTTTCACTATAACCAAAAGATCCCAAAATGCAGAGACTCGAATTCTTTTTCTCTCCCATAATGATTCAGAGTAGGCAGCTGGTCCAGGGCAAGTTAGGGCTTCCCAGGTGGCGCTAGTAGTAAAGAACCCACCAGCCAGTGCCGGAGACCTAAGAGACATGGGTTCGATCCCTAGGTCCGGACGGTCCCCCTGGAAGAAGGCATGGCAACCCACTCCAGTATTCTTGCCTGGAGAATCCCCACAGACAGAGGAGTCTGGCAGGCTACAGTCCGTGGGGTCGCAAAGAGTCGGACATGAGTGAAGCAGCTGGGCACACACGCACCAGGGCAAGCAGGCAACTCAAGCCTGCTCCAGGAGTTGACCAGGTTTCCAAGTTCCTTCTGTTTTGTTGCTGTTCCATCCTCATGAGCATCAAGTACATGGTCAAAGCTGTCCCACCCTACCCCAGTCTCTGCAGGAGAGAAGAGAGGACGAGGCAAGCAGTCTCTTTACAAAAGATGTGATCCAGGAGTTCCCCACCTCACTTTGTGCCACAGCCTATTAGGCAAAATGCCGCAAGGGAGGCTGGGAAATGTAGTCTCTGAGCGGCCATGGGGTCAGCCATATTGGAATGGGAATCACCTGTATTACTTAAAGGAAGAAGGAGAAAATGAATACTGGGGAACAATGAATATCCTGCCTCAGGGAGAAGGGCAAGCTGTGAAGAGTGGATTACTGCCTATCACCCTGATGGTCCGGGGAGAGTCCAGCTCCTGTGGCCATCGGTTCATGGCCTCCCCTGCCTGCAAAGGGGGAGTCTGCTGGTCAGCCACTCTGGCTATGCCAGTGTTTTGTCTCCCAGGAAGAGCCCGTGCCCATTTGCCCCCAGGGACACTCCACAGAGGGCCACCAGGGAGGACTCCCTTACTCCGGACTGTGCCACCTTGGCAGCCCGCCTTTCACTGGAGGAAGTCGATGGCCTTAAGGCTTGTATGATCACAGACACCCTTTGCAAAGCCTGGGAGCTTTTTGTTTCTTAGTTTGTTGCTTTTGACACTTCTGTTTTGCAAATCAACTCACAGAGAACCCTGGTTGAACTTTGACAGCTGGTATCCACATCAAAAATTTGACCCAGGCCCGATCTTTGAATCAGCATCGCCACCATGCCCCACGCTGTGGTTTCTGTCTCTGAGACCCAGGCGGGGGCTCTACTCACCTTCTTAAGCCTCAGCATCTCCCTTGGCCCTGACCTCTGCTGGGAAAATGAGGGTGGGTTCATCAGCCCTGTGAGGCTGCGCCTCCTCCCAGGTTCTGCTTCAAGATGCCAGCACTGGGGACGTGATAAGAGTGGGAATTCCTTGAGCAAAGCCCCCACACCGGTGAGTCACAAGCCTCCCGGTGCTTCTGGTCACACTGCCCTCTCCTGCCCCACCTTGTTCTGAGCAGCGGGCCCTCCCAGCTCTGGAATGGGGCAAGCTCCTTACTCAACGCAAGCAGCAGGAAGTGGTTTCGCTGGTAACACAACTGGGCTCCCCTCTCTTCTCAGGGTGCAACATAGAAAACGCCTGCTACCCGCTGAGCGTCTGTGCTGAACGAACTGCCATCCAGAAGGCCATCTCAGAAGGGCACAAAGAGTTCAGGGCAATCGCTATTGCCAGGTGAGTGAGAAAGGCCAGTCGTCGCAATGCTCGTTCATCTATTCAGCCAGCGCCCACCACACACCTGTTACTCAGCCATTCATTCATCTGTGGTGTTTATTCTGAACTTCCTGTGTGCCAGGCACTCTAGGGGCTGTGCTGAAAGTAGAAGATAAATAAGAAACTGACTCTGCCCTTGGTAAGCCTAAAGAGCAGATAAACAATCAGGACAACTCTAAGACAAAGGGGGCTGTGTTCTTGTTCTGATAGTAGTGCAGAGTACAATAGCATCCCTACAAGATACAACAGAAAGGCCACTAAGAAGCCTAAAGCAAGAGGGACCTAAAAGTCACCTGAGTAGACTTCCTGGCCACTGTACCCATTTTACAGCTGAAGAAACTGAGACCCAGACAGGATGAGCAGCTTTCCTAGGAATTAGTGGCAAAGCTGGGACAGATAGATCTCTAGAGGCCGACTCCAGAGCTCATTCCACTTCGCTGTGCTGTGACAGGAAATGAAACCCTCTTCCCTGCTCTCCTTGAGCTGATCCGGGGATCCTGTCTTCACTGTGCGAGGTGACACCTTTGCTTGGCATCAGTCGCCCCTAGGTGCAAGAACCAGGATAAAAGGACAGGCTGGTGGGGTGACAGCCAGACAACCCAGGTTATGGTCCAAACTGATCAGATTCCAGCCCGAGTTCTGGCTGAACAAGGGCACTTATCACCTCTCTCTATATGCCCCAAACGGAAATATCCAAGTTCCCACTTGTGCCCTCCCTCAAAGGGAATTATTTGAGTTCTGGCTATGGACCCAGACTCAGTGGCTTCAGGATTCAAGTGATATGAATGGGCTGTTTTATTAATTCAGACCCCATTACACTTCTGATTTAATGATAAATTGTTCTTGTGTGTACCGTTGCATTGTCTGTGAGAGAGAGTTCTCTTAGCAAGATAATGGCACAGGGAAAATAGGTAGGAAATGTTGAATCTACCCAGAAAGAGACTACAGGGCTGACCCGGTGTTGGTCTTTAGAGACATCTGGGTGTATGGGTCATGGACTAGGAGTAAATGATCTCTTCATTGTTGGGGAGATGCAGGCCTTTTCTGGCAGAAATATGAGGACCAGGAGCAAGGCTGATGGGGTCTGCATGACAGAAACTAGCCTCCATTTCTTTGATAAGATCCTCAATGGGGCTTGGTCTGGCCCCTGAGGTGATCCACTTTATTGAAGGTTTTTTCCCCTGAGTAACTGGAGCCGAGGATGCGCTTCTGGAGGAGGGCCTCAGCTTCCGAGAGCTCTCCCTGCGACCAAGGTCTGTCCTGACTTCCCTCCGGCTTTGGGAGGAAAAAATGAGGCCACCCTGGGAACATTCTGTGCGGATGAGCAGAGATCAGGATGTGAATTACACTTCAGGGGAAAAAAAAGAGGTGGGGGGGATAACTCAATTTCAAAGCTGATCCAAGAAAATAATGATATTCTGCGGAAAAGGAGGCCAAAGTCAACAAAAGGAGAATGGCGAGGTGGCCCTGCTCTGTTTAGAATGTTCCAGTTGAAAGACTTTTTCTCTTGGTCATTGTCTGCTCTTCAGCATGACTGGGTTTTGTTTGTGATGATTAGTAAATGTCCTTGTTGACACAAAAACTGCATTTTTTCCAGCGCTCAACCGCTCCTCTCTGGGTGCTCAGCCTGCACTGGCATCCCCGAGCTGGAAAAGCAGTCATTACTGCGCTAATGATTTGTTAAATTGAGAGAGAATGGGAAGTGCCAGCTCCCTTGTTAGCACTGATGGGTGAGCACCATCTCAGAGAGCCCCCTCGAGATCTGTGAAATGCAGTGTGCGCAGCTCAGGGGGGATTTGGCTAACGAGGAGATGAGCTTGCCCCCCTGGGGTCCCCGCTGTCATCATCAAAGTCAATAGGTTTCCAGCCCGTCAGGTCTGATGAGCTGGCCTCAGTGTGTGCCCAAAGTCAGCACAAACCACAGGAAACTGTCAGTACCCAGCACGAGGCAGGGGAGGCAGAGGGTGGAGGAAAGGGGCGGGGGATGAGAGGAAGGAAGGTCCCTGTGTGCCCAGCACCTTCTGGGATGCTTCTTGTCCCATCGCTCCCCTGAGCCTAACCACTGTCTGCCTGTAGTTGTGACATTTACACACAGATTTGATCTCCCTTTGAGACATCAAGGTCCCTGCAGGCTGGGATTCTCAGGGACACGACTGAGCGACTTCACTTTCACTTTCACTATAACCAAAAGATCCCAAAATGCAGAGACTCGAATTCTTTTTCTCTCCCATAATGATTCAGAGTAGGCAGCTGGTCCAGGGCAAGTTAGGGCTTCCCAGGTGGCGCTAGTAGTAAAGAACCCACCAGCCAGTGCCGGAGACCTAAGAGACATGGGTTCGATCCCTAGGTCCGGACGGTCCCCCTGGAAGAAGGCATGGCAACCCACTCCAGTATTCTTGCCTGGAGAATCCCCACAGACAGAGGAGTCTGGCAGGCTACAGTCCGTGGGGTCGCAAAGAGTCGGACATGAGTGAAGCAGCTGGGCACACACGCACCAGGGCAAGCAGGCAACTCAAGCCTGCTCCAGGAGTTGACCAGGTTTCCAAGTTCCTTCTGTTTTGTTGCTGTTCCATCCTCATGAGCATCAAGTACATGGTCAAAGCTGTCCCACCCTACCCCAGTCTCTGCAGGAGAGAAGAGAGGACGAGGCAAGCAGTCTCTTTACAAAAGATGTGATCCAGGAGTTCCCCACCTCACTTTGTGCCACAGCCTATTAGGCAAAATGCCGCAAGGGAGGCTGGGAAATGTAGTCTCTGAGCGGCCATGGGGTCAGCCATATTGGAATGGGAATCACCTGTATTACTTAAAGGAAGAAGGAGAAAATGAATACTGGGGAACAATGAATATCCTGCCTCAGGGAGAAGGGCAAGCTGTGAAGAGTGGATTACTGCCTATCACCCTGATGGTCCGGGGAGAGTCCAGCTCCTGTGGCCATCGGTTCATGGCCTCCCCTGCCTGCAAAGGGGGAGTCTGCTGGTCAGCCACTCTGGCTATGCCAGTGTTTTGTCTCCCAGGAAGAGCCCGTGCCCATTTGCCCCCAGGGACACTCCACAGAGGGCCACCAGGGAGGACTCCCTTACTCCGGACTGTGCCACCTTGGCAGCCCGCCTTTCACTGGAGGAAGTCGATGGCCTTAAGGCTTGTATGATCACAGACACCCTTTGCAAAGCCTGGGAGCTTTTTGTTTCTTAGTTTGTTGCTTTTGACACTTCTGTTTTGCAAATCAACTCACAGAGAACCCTGGTTGAACTTTGACAGCTGGTATCCACATCAAAAATTTGACCCAGGCCCGATCTTTGAATCAGCATCGCCACCATGCCCCACGCTGTGGTTTCTGTCTCTGAGACCCAGGCGGGGGCTCTACTCACCTTCTTAAGCCTCAGCATCTCCCTTGGCCCTGACCTCTGCTGGGAAAATGAGGGTGGGTTCATCAGCCCTGTGAGGCTGCGCCTCCTCCCAGGTTCTGCTTCAAGATGCCAGCACTGGGGACGTGATAAGAGTGGGAATTCCTTGAGCAAAGCCCCCACACCGGTGAGTCACAAGCCTCCCGGTGCTTCTGGTCACACTGCCCTCTCCTGCCCCACCTTGTTCTGAGCAGCGGGCCCTCCCAGCTCTGGAATGGGGCAAGCTCCTTACTCAACGCAAGCAGCAGGAAGTGGTTTCGCTGGTAACACAACTGGGCTCCCCTCTCTTCTCAGGGTGCAACATAGAAAACGCCTGCTACCCGCTGAGCGTCTGTGCTGAACGAACTGCCATCCAGAAGGCCATCTCAGAAGGGCACAAAGAGTTCAGGGCAATCGCTATTGCCAGGTGAGTGAGAAAGGCCAGTCGTCGCAATGCTCGTTCATCTATTCAGCCAGCGCCCACCACACACCTGTTACTCAGCCATTCATTCATCTGTGGTGTTTATTCTGAACTTCCTGTGTGCCAGGCACTCTAGGGGCTGTGCTGAAAGTAGAAGATAAATAAGAAACTGACTCTGCCCTTGGTAAGCCTAAAGAGCAGATAAACAATCAGGACAACTCTAAGACAAAGGGGGCTGTGTTCTTGTTCTGATAGTAGTGCAGAGTACAATAGCATCCCTACAAGATACAACAGAAAGGCCACTAAGAAGCCTAAAGCAAGAGGGACCTAAAAGTCACCTGAGTAGACTTCCTGGCCACTGTACCCATTTTACAGCTGAAGAAACTGAGACCCAGACAGGATGAGCAGCTTTCCTAGGAATTAGTGGCAAAGCTGGGACAGATAGATCTCTAGAGGCCGACTCCAGAGCTCATTCCACTTCGCTGTGCTGTGACAGGAAATGAAACCCTCTTCCCTGCTCTCCTTGAGCTGATCCGGGGATCCTGTCTTCACTGTGCGAGGTGACACCTTTGCTTGGCATCAGTCGCCCCTAGGTGCAAGAACCAGGATAAAAGGACAGGCTGGTGGGGTGACAGCCAGACAACCCAGGTTATGGTCCAAACTGATCAGATTCCAGCCCGAGTTCTGGCTGAACAAGGGCACTTATCACCTCTCTCTATATGCCCCAAACGGAAATATCCAAGTTCCCACTTGTGCCCTCCCTCAAAGGGAATTATTTGAGTTCTGGCTATGGACCCAGACTCAGTGGCTTCAGGATTCAAGTGATATGAATGGGCTGTTTTATTAATTCAGACCCCATTACACTTCTGATTTAATGATAAATTGTTCTTGTGTGTACCGTTGCATTGTCTGTGAGAGAGAGTTCTCTTAGCAAGATAATGGCACAGGGAAAATAGGTAGGAAATGTTGAATCTACCCAGAAAGAGACTACAGGGCTGACCCGGTGTTGGTCTTTAGAGACATCTGGGTGTATGGGTCATGGACTAGGAGTAAATGATCTCTTCATTGTTGGGGAGATGCAGGCCTTTTCTGGCAGAAATATGAGGACCAGGAGCAAGGCTGATGGGGTCTGCATGACAGAAACTAGCCTCCATTTCTTTGATAAGATCCTCAATGGGGCTTGGTCTGGCCCCTGAGGTGATCCACTTTATTGAAGGTTTTTTCCCCTGAGTAACTGGAGCCGAGGATGCGCTTCTGGAGGAGGGCCTCAGCTTCCGAGAGCTCTCCCTGCGACCAAGGTCTGTCCTGACTTCCCTCCGGCTTTGGGAGGAATAAATGAGGCCACCCTGGGAACATTCTGTGCGGATGAGCAGAGATCAGGATGTGAATTACACTTCAGGGGAAAAAAAAGAGGTGGGGGGGATAACTCAATTTCAAAGCTGATCCAAGAAAATAATGATATTCTGCGGAAAAGGAGGCCAAAGTCAACAAAAGGAGAATGGCGAGGTGGCCCTGCTCTGTTTAGAATGTTCCAGTTGAAAGACTTTTTCTCTTGGTCATTGTCTGCTCTTCAGCATGACTGGGTTTTGTTTGTGATGATTAGTAAATGTCCTTGTTGACACAAAAACTGCATTTTTTCCAGCGCTCAACCGCTCCTCTCTGGGTGCTCAGCCTGCACTGGCATCCCCGAGCTGGAAAAGCAGTCATTACTGCGCTAATGATTTGTTAAATTGAGAGAGAATGGGAAGTGCCAGCTCCCTTGTTAGCACTGATGGGTGAGCACCATCTCAGAGAGCCCCCTCGAGATCTGTGAAATGCAGTGTGCGCAGCTCAGGGGGGATTTGGCTAACGAGGAGATGAGCTTGCCCCCCTGGGGTCCCCGCTGTCATCATCAAAGTCAATAGGTTTCCAGCCCGTCAGGTCTGATGAGCTGGCCTCAGTGTGTGCCCAAAGTCAGCACAAACCACAGGAAACTGTCAGTACCCAGCACGAGGCAGGGGAGGCAGAGGGTGGAGGAAAGGGGCGGGGGATGAGAGGAAGGAAGGTCCCTGTGTGCCCAGCACCTTCTGGGATGCTTCTTGTCCCATCGCTCCCCTGAGCCTAACCACTGTCTGCCTGTAGTTGTGACATTTACACACAGATTTGATCTCCCTTTGAGACATCAAGGTCCCTGCAGGCTGGGATTCTCTGATGGGTCTTTGTTGCTCCCTCCCAGGCTTGCTTAGCGTAGAGCAAGCTCTCAGCCAACATGCGTGCAATGAAATAAAAAACAAGAGACTTCCTGGTTGTCTAGTAACTAAGACTCTGTGCTTCCAATGCAGGGGGCCTGGATTTGATCCCTGGTCAGGGAACTTCCCGGGTGGCTCAGACGGTAAAGTGTCTGCCTACAATGCGGGAGACCCGGGTTCAGTCCCTGGGTCGGGAAGATCTCCTGGAGAAGGAAATAGCAACCCACTCCAGTGTTCTTGCCTGGAAAATCCCATGGATGGAGGAGCCTGGTTACAGTCTACAGACCCCAGTCCATGGGGTCGCAGAGTCGGACACGACTGAGCGACTTCACTTTCACTTTCTTTCAGGGAGCTAGATCCCGTATGCCACAGCTAAGACCCCGCACAGCCAAATTAATTAATTAATTAAAAAAAAAAAAACTTGGTGGACTTCCCTGTGACTCAGTGGTAAGAATCTGCTTGCCAGTGCAAGAGAGACGGGTTTGATCCCTGCTCCCGGAAGATCCCACACGCCCTGGAGCCACTGAGCCCGTGCGTCACAGCTACTGAGCCTGTGTTCTAGAGCCCGGGAGCCGCAGCTGCTGAAGCCCAGGCGCCCTGGAGCCTGTGCTCCACAACGAGAGGCCCCGCAGTGAGAAACCCGCCCCACAGCTACAGAACAGCCGGTGCAGCAACAGAGACCGAGCACAGCCAAAATAAACAGATACAAAATAACAGAGTCCAGGGCTTCCCTGGCAGTCCAGTGGTTACCATTCTGTGCTTCTAGGGCAGGGGGCTCGGGTTCGATCCCTGGTCGGGGGAAGATCCCGAATGCTGTAGGATGCAGCCAAAAAAACCCAAGCACAGCCTCCAAAGAGCTAAGGAGAGGCTCTGGCTGCAACATCAGCCGCTTGGTAACCAGAAGTGTTCATCTGGCTCAGTGTGCATCCTGGGCAGGGGTCCCCACCCTCTCAGGTCCCCAAGGGATCCCTCTATAGCTAAGAGTGTGAGTGTGCTCAATGAGGACCCACCTTTCCACGAGCAGACGCTTTCTTTGACTGGACCGCCACAGGTAAAAGGGAGTTGTCATGAGGGGTAAAGAAAGCAGCAGCCCTCCACTCTCTCCCCTCAGCTGCTTTATTCAGTTCACAGCATCTGTCTCTAGCTGTAATTGATACGTGGTTGGCTGATAGGCTGATGGTTTGCCGGTTATCTGGTTCACCTGATTAATCAAAACCTCCCGAGTGCAGTGAATCTCACGGCTCTATCCCCGGCACAGACAGTGCCTGACGTATAGTAGGTGCTCAGTAAATAACTGCTTGTTAATTAACATGAGAAACACTGTAAGATGCTTTGGAGGGATTCTGGCACATTCGAGGCATCTATTAAACAATATGATCATTATTCTTAATACAAAATAGGTAAATTAATTATATAATATTATACCATGTAAAGCACGTAGTGTATAGTAAAACTGTATATGACAAGGTGCGAAAATTATGACAGAGCTTATCTATCTACAGGAATAATGCCCAGTGACTAGTATAGGCAGTGTGTAGAGCGTTCTGAAGTTTAGGAAGTTCTTTGCACATCTTAGTTCATTTTATCCTAGCATTTCTACAGTGTGGATGACATTATTCCCCACATTTTATAGGCAAAGAAATGACCCTTGAACGGGTTAAAATGACTTGGTCAAAAGTCACACGTAATTAACAAAAGGAGAAACTGATGAAGAACTGAATTTTAAAGCCTGTGATCTTCCAGAGACATCAGAGAACTGTGGGTCTTAGAAGCGCAAAGATGATGGTGACCACTGGCTTAACCTCTGATGCTTCATCAGGCTTGGAGGTTCCTACAGTTTCCTCTTTAAACACCATCCTTTGTCCTGCTCAGAACTGGAGGGCTGCCTGCGGGTGCCTTCATTCTCAGAGACAACCCCTTGGCTGTAAGCTTCTCTTCTGCAACTTCCTCCGGTGCAAGGTGCCCAGTTTTCTCAAGGACTCACATGTGTCTTACTCTTTTATGCCTCAGGACCTTTGCACATACTATATCCCCTGTCTGCAACAGAGAAAAGCCCAGAGCTTCAGAATAGCACTGTTACTTCATCTTAGTGAACCTGTGTCCTTGGTGATAAAATGGTCATCTGGATGCTCAGGTTATACTGAGAATTAAATGAGATAATGTCTGTAAGTGCCTGGTCCAGAGCTTGGAGCAGATCAAGTGCTCACTAATGATGACTTATGAACTCTTCGCTTCCTCCAAGGACCAGGTCAAGGCTACCTCCTCCATGTAATACTCTCTCTCCCTCCCTAGTCAAGGATCATCTCCTGCTTACCGTGTGTTCTTACCGGATGTTGTTTAAAATGATAACTCATCTAGTTTTCTTTGTCACCCACTGGGCTGAAGGTCAGAGACAAATTCGCTTTAACCTTTGTGTCCCTGGGTTGTGGGTGATAGTAAGTGTTCACTAAATATTCATTGAACACACCAATGGAAAGAATAGCCCTACCCATGGTCTTGCCTCCTGCAAGTGTGGAAAGTTCTGTCCACTTCTTCTCACCCTCTAGGCCAGGGCTCATCTGTGAACCAGGAACCGCCTGGAGGGATTTGACTTAATCTGCAGGCAGGCAGGACTCCTGAATTTAAGCAATCATTCTCTTGTTTCCAAAGAGCCTGATCCATGCTTTCGTTTCTCTGCTTCCCCAGTGACTTGCAAGATGATTTTATCTCACCCTGCGGGGCTTGCAGACAGGTCATGAGAGAGGTAAGCAACTTCCCTTTCTTTCTGGAATGGATCTCCCAGACTCTTCCCTGTTCTTCCGGGCCCCGGGAGCCAAGCCAGGCCAAGTGAAGAGACACAGCGACTTTCCTATTAGCTGGGTTGGCTGACTCCTAAGGCCTTCCCAAGCTTGCATGAATCACTGGAAATTATTCTTTCATTCAGCAAATACTTACTGAGTGAGTGTCTTTTCTGTGCTAGGCGTTGACCTTGCTCTGGTGAGACAGTGGTGAAAAGACAGGCCAAGCCCTACACTCACAGGCATTATAGTCTAGTGTAGAAGACAGATGAATAAGGAGCAAAATAAATCAACAGTTAGAGTTGCTGAGAGTGATGAGGGCTACAGAGGAAAAAAAATGCAAAAGAAAGGAGTTGAGAGTGACAGAAGGTGGAGCTGACTCTAGGTCAGAGTCAAAGGTCAGCAAACAACAGCCCACAGGCAAATCCAGACTTCTGCTTGTTGTAAATAGTGTTTCTGGCATGCATCCACACACACCAATTCACACATTCCCTCGGCTGCTTGGGTCCTACCACGGGAGAGAGAGGGGTTACAACATGGACCTAATGGCCCGCAAGGCATAAAATATTTACTCTCTGGCCCTTTATGGGAAAAAGTTTGCCAACCCCTGCTTTTGGATGGCCGGGAAGGGCCTCTCTTTGAAGATAACATTTGATCAGAGATATAAATAAGCAGAAAAGATGAGGCAGACCAAGAGCTCGAGATCTGCAGGTGGAGGAAGCAGCAAATTAATGCCCACACGCCTGGCGAGTTGCATGAGCAGTATGAAAGCTAAAGAGGCTAAAACACGGGGCAGGGCTTGGGGGGTGGTGACAGGTGAAGACAGAGAGGCGGCCGGGGCACGTCACACGGGCTCTAGTAGTCCATGGATAGGGAGTATATTTCATCCAGGAATAAAGGGAACTGAATCGTACACTTAAAAATGGTCAAAATGATAAATCTTATGTATATTTTCTGATATTAAAACACAAGTTGGGGGAAGAAAAGAATAAAGGGAATTCAGTGGCTATTTTTAAGAAGAGACTCAAAGGATCTGATGTAGTTTTTACAAAGATCTTGGTTGGAAGCCTTCAGTTTCTTCAATTCTAAAAATCAAAGGGCTGAATTCGATCCTTTCTTCTGAATCTGGGCTCAGTGAGGTTTTTGATGTGTATACGTACATTTGAGGAAGAGGGATGTCAATAGCTCTGGTGGACTCTCAAAGGGGCCTGTGCCTGCCAGAGCCCCCAAAGGCTAAAGCCACCGACTTGAAGAGTCCCCAGGCCTTGAGCTCTGATGAGACATCCTCGACCCCTCTAAATACAGCATCTCATTTAATCCCCATGCCCCGCCTGGAGGGAAGTATGGGTTGTTACCCCCATTTGTCAGAGAAGCAAGTGACCTGCAGAAGGACACACAGCCAGCCAGTCAGCGGAAGCTGGCACTCACTATAGCCATTCCGGCCGACGGCAGAGCCCACACTCCCCTCGTAAAGGCCCCCCCTCCCTTTACGGTCCTACAAACAGGATGAATTATCTTTGGCCACAGTGGAGATAAATTGATGCTGTGCAGAACTGGAGTGATTTGTTCCATGGGGGCTTCTGCTTTGGGAGCTGCTGAAATCTGGGGGGAGGCGGGGGGGGTGTTTCAGTTTTGCTGTTGCGTCTTGGGGGATTACTAGCATCTCTAGAACACACAGACATCTTCACCCTGCTGCTCGCCAGGCCTGCAAATCAGGCACAGTTAGCAGGACTCATTTCCCAAATCTAAATGAAAAGTGCCACTAGGAAGGCTCTGAATTCACATTAGGGACTTCACTCACCCCTGGTTAGAGGGGCGCAAATGGCCGCCCAGCTCCACGGCGTGTCCCAGGCCACAGACAGCAAGCACATCAGGATGCCAGCTCCCTGACTCCCCAGGCCCTGCCTCCATCTAACTGCTCAAGGCTGTTTTCTCCACGCAGATCAGATGTTGGCAAATGAGAGATGGCGAATGGAAAAGCTGAAGGAGAGAGAAGCAAAACGGAAACCAAAATGCAAATAATAAGAGCTGAAGCTTGGGGGCTGGAGGCCTGGCAGTTAAACTTGCCTCCACTCAACTTTCATCCATACCCTCAGGCAGAGCCCGCCAAGCAGAAAAATTTCCTTCCTTAAAACATTAGCTTCAAAAAAAAAAAAGTTAGCTTTAAAAAGATGGATTGTGCCCGATAATAACTTGGTGATTCAGGCCGAAGCATCAACAGCAGGCTGCAGACCTGAGCAGTCACTAGGAACCGCTAGTTGTCAGTAAAAACAGCTTCCATTGGGTATTTACTTTCCACCCATTGCCTCCAGTGCATCTGACCAGGTAGAGCCTCAGGCTGTTGACTGCAACTCCCCAGGATACTCTCCATTACACTGCTGACTTAACTCTCCACCCAGGACACCTATCTTCCTGCCTGATAAGTCTCTAAAGCCATTTCACAGATCAAGACAGTGAGACCCAAAGAGTTTCAGCATTTGCCCCATGTTACTCTGCAAAGCCTCAGTTTTCTTATCCATAAAATGGGAATAGTATCCACCTGCCTCAAAGGGCGGATGATGCAATCCTGCATGTTCCTTGTATGGTGTGTGAGCAGGCATGCAACCTCTCCAGGTTCTCAGGAGAGGCCCCAAGGGAGGAAGATATGAGTTGTTGTTTGTCACGACAGGAGGGGATCTGGCCCCAGGGGTTAGATATTGTTCTTATAAAGCCCTATTGTTGTTCAGTTGCTAAGTCGAATCAGACTTTTTGTGACCCCATGACTGCAGCACGCCAGGCTTCCCTGTCCTTCACTATCTCCCAGAGTTTGCTCAAACTCATGTCCATTGAGTCGGTGATGCTATCTAGCCATTTCATCCTCTGCCACCCACTTCTCCTCCTGCCTTCAACCTTTCCCAGCTTCAGGGTCTTTTCCAATGAGTCAGTTCTTCATATCAGGTGGCCAAAGTATTGAGTCCTAATCACAGAACAGAGCATTTACTGCCCCTTAGCAATGTGCCATGCACTGTGCAAACTGCTTATGCCATCTTTCACTGGCTCCTCCCTCAGGCCCTATCAACCAGGTATGATTATTATCATTCCCATTTTATAGGTGAGAAAACTGAGGCACAGAGAGGCACATTAGACAGTAAGAGGCACTCAACCCAAGCCAGACTCACGCCAGGGCAGCCCTTACCCTCAGCCACACTGCCTCCCTCACGCTGGCTTTGCCTCTTTTCCAGTTTGGCACCGACTGGGATGTCTACATGACCAAGCTGGATGGCACGTACGTTGTCAGAACAGTCCGGGAGCTGCTGCCGGAATCTTTTGGACCCGAAGACCTGCAGAAGATCCAGTGAGGGATGGAGAGCACCCTCTGCCCAGGAGCCCCTGCGTTCCTACACGGGCTAAAGGGGACGACCACCTGGAGGACTTCATCAAGACATTCTCACAGACCTGGGGACACCTGCCAAACGGGCCCCAAGCCCCCAGGCACTGGGCGGAGACTATTCTTCCAGTTAACACTGGGGCACCAGGTTTCTACTGAAGTGATACAGGGTTTCCTTTCCAGCCCCTCCTTGCAACCCGTCTCGTCCTCCCCAGAACTCAGAGCACCCTGTCCCTCTCTTTCCTTCCCGTGGGCCTCTTTCAAATTCCAACCTAGTCTGGACTGCTTCACCATCTGCCTTCCCAAGGTTCTGTCCTGCTCTGGGTGACTTTTCTAATGATAAACATCACAAAACATTCCAGAGAGGCATTTAGCTCCAGCTCAATCCTTGCTGTAGCTCTCAGGAGGGGCAGTCTTTATATTAAATAGAAAGACCTGGACTCTTTCTGCCAGGAAAAGGATCAGGCATCTTGGATCTGTGTAGCTTGTGTGGAGAGATGAGTCTTTAGGTCTCTCGTTCGTGCCTTCTTCCAATGGGGGGCCGCTGGGCTGGGTCTTACTGCGAACGGCCATTTCTAGAATCTGTTCTGGGCCAAGTCAGACCTGGCCCCTGCGGGCTGTCACCCCCCCAAGTATAAAGGGGGGTGCTGTTTGTCTAGATGGCAGAGCAAACGTCTCTATGAGGACCTACTGTGTGTCCAGTGTTTTTACCTGGATTATTTGTATTTAAAGTACTCAGTGAAGTAGCTGTCTCCCCCTTCTTACATTTGGGGGCCCTGCGTCTCAGAGAGGTTGAGTAACTTGCTTTAGGACCACAGCAAAATTTAAACCAAAATCCAGGTCCCATCTCTTCCCTTCTGTAAGGTATAGTTCGGGCCGAGGCAGAAAAGGAAAGATGACCTCAACGGAAGTAGGTTACCTTTATTCAGGCTAGGAGGAGCGACAGGCTGAGCCCCGAGAGGGATCAGGGAGGCTCCATATTATAGGGAGGTTTGTGGAAGCGATAAGGGAAACGTTAATCAGGCAGGATGTTTGGGGTATTCTTTAGTTGAGGTGGCATTTGTAGTTGGGCAGGGGGTGATAAGTCCTCTGGGCAGGTGTAGGGGGTGGAAGGTTTCTGGACGGTGATAAGTCCCAGACAGATGCAACCAGCCTGGAGCATCAGGGTGGGACCTAAAGTTCTGTTTTGTTTTCCCCGAAGTTAAATGATTCAGCAAGGGCCTTTGAGACTGTTGTTTTCTTTTCTAGGCCCAAAGACTCCTTCACCCCTAGGATCTAGAAATAGTGCCTGCTCTTTGCCATGTGCTGTGATGTAGCAAACCTGGAATCTGAACCAGGTCTGACTCTGAGTGTCTTTTTCCACTTTTCCCGCAGCTGATGTCTGGCTGCCTTTATTTACAGAGTGTTTTCTATATGCCAAATACTGCAGAGAAAGATGTATAAAAAACAGTCTCTGCCTTTGAGGAATTTGCAATCTGATAGGGAGAGAGGTGTAAACAGGACTCACGCTCAGAAATACACACTGTGATCTAGGCTGGTAGCAAGTGCAGGGGGGCAGCACGCTGCCTTCTGGGGAGTGAAGAGGGTCAGAGAGGGAGTCTGTTTCGTTGGTGCAATTAGGAAGGTGAGGACTGAAAAGGGAAGGAGCTGGGCTGGCTCTGTAAAGGGGGCTGGCAGCTCTGGGTGTCCTCCCTGGAGGAACTGGCCTTGGGGCCAGCCTTTGTGGCTGGGGTAAGAACACAGCATGGGTTTCCTGTTTCACCCCTTCCCTGGGAGTCCTTTCTTTTGAGATCAGAGCATTTGCAGGGATTACTGGTGCATGCATGCTAAGTCATTTCCATTGTGTCTGACTTTTTGTGACCCCATGGACTGTAGCCCACCGGGCTCCTCTGTCCATGGGATTCTCCAGGCAAGAATACTGGAGTGGGTTGCCATGCCCGCCTCCAGGGGATCTTCCCAATCCAGGGATCGAACCCGTGTCTCTTACACCTGCCTGTATTGGCAAGCTAGTTCTTTACCACTAGCGCCACCTAGGAAGCCCTACTGTCTGGTAAGACTGACTTTTCCGTTACCCACCCAGACTTACCTGCTGCCACCTCGAAAGACAGAAGAGTAATATTTCCAACATTCTGCATGATGCAAGACTGCACCCTGCCTTTCTCTAGAAGTGGTTGCCGAGAACTTCAGCACACTCTTCTGAATGTCCTCAACCAGGAGAAGTGAAGAAAGAAAAAGAAGAGAGGAGGCAGGAAGAAAGCGGGCCGAGACAGCATCAGTTAAAATTCTGATCAGTGGGAATCTAGAGTAACTTCACTCGCTGAGTCACGTCCGACTCTTTGCAACCCCGTGGACTGTAGCCCACCAGGCTTCTTTGTCCATGGGATTCTCCAGGCAGGAATACTGGAGTGGGTTGCCATTTCCTTCTCCAGGGGATCTTCCCGACCCAGGGATCGAACCCAGGTCTCCCATATTGCAGGCAGACACTTTACCCTCTGAGCCACCAGGGAAGTGGGTTATTTTCCTTTGTACATATCTAGATTTTTCATATTCCCCAAATATTTCTTTTTCATTTAACAAAAACAACAAAAAGATGGTATGGCATAATGGAGTTAAACAGCCTCCAAACCGTGTGACCGCCAAACTGTGTGATTTCATTACCCCGAGTCTCAATTTCCTCATCTGTAAATCAGCGGTGACAGCTCCCAGGGAACAGCATTGTCTATGGATCAAAGGAAAGAATGCCTTATTGAGAGCCCGGTGCTGGGCCCTCAGTAAGCTCTTGATACATGCCAGCTGTGCCTCTTATGAAGGGTGACAAACCTGGGTCCTTTGCAAATGGACGTGATTTTTGCAAACAGGCTTTTACACTTGTTTAGTAATTTTTAAATTGAGTTCCTACAGTGTTGGAGGGCTGGGGCCACGCCCTGAGGTTGCAGCAGTGAAGACAGATAAAATCACTGTCCTCACGGGGCTCTGACTACCTGTGGGAAAGATATCTAAGTCAGCGGTTCCCAACCTTTCGGGCACCAGGGACCGGTTTCGTGGAAGACAGTTCTTCCCTGGACCAGGGGGTAGGAGGGTAGGAGATGGGCCAAGCCCGTTACATTTACTGTGCACTTTATTTCTATTGGGAATTCCCAGATAGGGCAGTGGTCAAGAAACTGCCTTCAATTGCCAGGAGATGCAAGAGATTCGGGTTCAATCCCTGGGTAGAGAAGATCCCCTAGAGTAGAAAATGGCAACCCACTCCAGAATTTTGCCTGGAAAATCTCACGGACAGAGGAGCTTGGTGGGCTACAGTTCATGGGGTCGGATACAACTGAGCACACATGCACTGCAACTTATTCCTGTTATTATTACATCAGTTTCACCTCAGATCATTAGGCATTAGATCCCTGATCTAAATGATTCCAGAGACTTTCCTGGTGATCCAGTGGTTAAGACTCCACCTTCCAATGCAAGGGGTGCAAGTTCAGTCCTTGGTCGGGGAGCTGAAATTCCCACATGCCTTGCAGCCAAAAAAAAAAAAAAAAAAAAAAAAAAAAAAAAAAAAATTTTAAAAAATAAA
>SJYT01059222.1:86761-149355 GCA_006410635.1 Cephalophus harveyi
AAAAAAAAAAAAAAAAAACAAAAAAAAGATACAATATTGTAACAAATTAAAAAAATACTTTAAAAAAAGGTCCACATTTTTAAAAAATCTTTGAAAAATAAATGATTCTGTCCATCATGACAAGGGCCACCCAAGGGGAAGTAAGTGCTCTGGGGGCAAGTTGCAGGGGGAATGGAGCTAGCCTGAGAATGAGCAGGGCAACCCTAAGGAGGAGATATTTCAGCGGGGGCACAAGAAAGGTCAGCCAGTTAGGGAGTGGGATAGGAGGAGAGGCGAAGAATGAAGATTGGAGGACTAAGCCTAGTGTTCTTCTGTGGGTGTGTGCATGCTAAGTCACTTCAGTCGTGTCCAACTCTTTGCAACCCCATGGACTATAGCCCATCAGGCTCCTCTGTCCGTGGGATTCTTCAGGCAAGAATACTGGAGTGGGTTGCGATGCCCTCCTTCACCAGATCTTCCGGACCCAGGGATCGAACCCACATCTCTTATATCTGCTGCATCTCTTTACCTCTTCATGGGAAGAGACTGGGGAGAGCACTTTGCAGAGAAGGATTCCAGAAATTGTTCAAACAATGTCCTCTTGGAAGAACGACACTCATTTGGCTGCAGAGAGGCTGGGATGTTTATTTTAAATAAAAGCACTTTCATTTTGCAGTCCTGCTGTCCTGAGGGCTGTGATTTCAGAGCAGCACGTGTTCTATTGTTTAAGGCTGTCTGTTTTTTAGGACCCTAAAGCTAAGTCCCAGATTCCTGTGGACATAAATAGAAGCGTGTATATCCCTGCCGCTCTTGCCAGCTGCTGCTAACTGCTTATGTAAACTACAAGATTCTTTAGGATTTCCTTTTGGCAGGGAGGAGGGAACAAATATGATTCCCAGGTGCCAGGGGTACTTTGGGTGCCTGTGTCTGAAATGAAGCCAGAAAATGCTGTTGAAGAATAAATAATGGAGGCCTAATAAGTCTCACATGCGTGAGTACATGCTAAGCGCTTCAGTCGTGTCTGACTCTGTGTGACCTTATGGATTGCAGCCCGCCAGGCTCCACTGGCCATGGGATTCTCCAGGCAAGAAGGCAGGTTGCTGTGCCCTCCTCCAGAGGATCTCCCTGACCCAGGGATCAAACCCACATCTCTTACATCTAACCTGCTTTGGCAGGGGGGTTCTTTATCACTAGCACTACCTGGGAAGTCCAGTAAGTCTCACACATATATAATATTTTCTGTTGGATTATATGAACACAGAAAATACTTGGAAGGAATGCCTAGTCTGTTAACAGTTGTTGAGGGGTATGGGAAGGGGAAGTTAAGGGAGGACAAATTAAAAGCTCTATGACTAAACAGGAAAAAAAAAAAAAAGCATAATGATTGTGCTAGCTACCTATGGCTGTGTAACAAATTATGCCAAAATTTAGCAGCTTGGAACAACAGAAATTTATTATCACACAGTTCCTGCAGGTCAGGAGTCTGGGATGAGCTGGGTCATCTCAAAGTCTCATACAAGACTGCAGTTAAGGCATCACTGGGGCTGCAGGCTCATCTGAAGGATCGACTTCAAAGCTCACGTGTGTGGCTGTTGGCAGGACTCACAGGCTGTTGCTGTTACTATTTAGTACCTTGTAACATGAGCTGCTTTACTGGGCAATTCACAGCCCAGCCACTGGCTTCCCTCAGAAGAATCATGAAGGGGAGCCCGAGAGAAGCCAGAGTTTTTTTGGTAGCCTGATTGCAAAAGTAATATCCCATCACTTTGCCAAATTCTATGCCTTAGAAGATGTCCCTGAAGTCCAGCCCATAGTCTAGGGGAGGGGATTCCACAAAGGCATGGATACTGGTGTGGGGTGGGTGTCACTCTAAAGATGTAAAAATTGGGGCTTAGACTCTACACATGGACATCACCAGATGGTCAACACCGAAATCAGATTGATTATATTCTTTGCAGCCAAAGATGGAGAAGCTCTACACAGTCAGCAAGAACAAGACCAGGAGCTGACTGTGGCTCAGATCATGAACTCCTTATTGCCAAATTCAGACTGAAATTGAAGAAAGTGGAGAAAACCACTAGACCATTCAGGTATGACCTGAATCAAATCCCTTAAGACTATACAGTGGAAGTGAGAAATAGATTTAAGGGACTAGATCTGATAGACAGAGTGCCTGATGAACTATGGACGGAGGTTCGTGACATTGTACAGGAGACAGGGATCAAGACCATCCCCAAGAAAAATAAATGCAAAAAAGTAAAATGGCTTTCTGAGGAGGCCTTACAAATAGCTGTGAAAAGAAGAGAAATGAAAAGCAAAGGAGAAAAGGAAAGATATACCCATTTGAATGCAGAGTTCCAAAGAATAGCAAGGAGAGATAAGAAAGCCTTCCTCAGTGATCAATGCAAAGAAATAGAGGAAAACAATAGAATGGGAAAGACTAGAGATCTCTTCAAGAAAATTAGAGATACCAAGGGAACATTTCATGCAAAGATGGGCTCAATAAAGGACAGAAATAGTAGGGACCTAACAGAAGCAGAAGATATTAAGAAGAGGTGGCAAGAATACAAGAGGGACTGATGTCGAAGCTGAAACTCCAATCCTTTGGCCACCTAATGAGAAGAGCTGACTCATTTGAAAAGACCCTGATGCTGGGAAAGATTGAGGGCAGAAGGAGAAGGGGACAACAGAGGATGAGATGGTTGGACGGCATCACCGACTCAACGGACATGGGTTTGGGTGGACTGCAGGTGTTGGTGATGGACGGGGAGGCCTGGCGTGCTGCGGTTCCTGGGGTTGCAAAGAGTCGGACATAACTGAGCAACTGAACTGAACTGAACTGGTGACTCAGTGGTAAAGGATCCGCCTGCCAATGCAGGAGCCAGGTTTGATAGAGTCAGATAAGATCCCATACATGGTGGAGCAACTAAGTCTGTGTGTCACAACTGTTGAGCCTGTGCTCTGGAGTCCAGGAACCGCACTCCAGGAGACCACACCCCAGAGCCTGCGCTCCACAACCAGAGGAGCCCCCACCGTGAGAAGCTCAAGTACTGCGACCGGAGAGCCCTCACGGGAACAAAGACCCAGCAGAGCCCGAAACAGATCATTTTTTTTTAAAGGTGTAAAAATTGAAAATGCACATGGACAAAGAAAAGAAAAGAAACCAGAAAAGCAGACAAGGGCAGCAGGAGGGCCCGGTTCACCCTGTGAAGAAGTTGACCTTGTTCCAAAAGGCAGCTCTGAGTTTCAGATGGGTGTTGGGGGGGTGTGCATGTTTGTGTATGTGTGTGACATGATCAGCTTTGGGCCTTAAATAGCTCAGTCTGTCAAGTCAGGAGATGTTAGAGATCTCAAGGAAGACGGCTTAGGGGGAGTGGGAACAGAGGACTGTTTGCCTTTCACGATAAGTGTATCTCTATACACTGGTAGTCTTTTTCAAACCATATTGCATATTATTTGTAATTTAAAAACTTTAATTTTGTGTGTTTATTTACTTTAGTTTTGTCTGGGCTGGGTCTTCGCTGCTTTGCTCAGGCTTCTCCAGTTGAGGCAAGCGGGGGCCACTTTCTAGTTGCGTGCTCGGGCTTCTCACGGCGGTGGCTTTTCTTATTCCAGAGCATAGGCTCTGGACACTTGGGCTTCAGTAGTTGCGACTTGTGGGCCCTAGAGCACGGGCTCAGAAGTCGTGGCACATGGGGTTAGTTGCTCAGTGGCATGTAGAATCATCCCAAACCAGGGTCCGAACCCATGTCCCCTGCAATGGCAGGCAGATTCTTCTGCACTGCAGCACCATGGAAGTCCTTAAAAGACTTTTTAATTTAAAAAAAAAAAAAGAACAAAAAGAAGCTTGCAGGACGGAGGTTCATTTAGCAATAATGTAGTGTATTAGATTAGTGTATTAGAGAGCAACGGCGGTAGTTAATTCTGTTGGGGGCGGGGGTGAGCTGTTTAACATTTCTGATATTGCTGGACCACTAAGGGCAGGGAAGAGGGACCGCAAGAAAGAGGCTAGAGCCAAAGAGCGGAGAACACTCTCTGCCAGACTAAGGCGCTTAGGCTTTATCCTGAGACCAATGGACAAAGTCAAAGAGCCCGTGAAGGATCTTAAGCAGCGGGTGACATAGCCATATTTGTATTTTGAATAACCACTGCAGGGCAGCAAATTTATTGGACTGAATAAGCCACGGACTGTCTGAATGTCTCAACAGCACCGCACCTCCACAATCCATCACATCACCCTCGCCTCCATCTTGCCCAGGCGAAACAAAGACACTTCTTTCCAGTGAAATCTCTTTCTCTGCCCACAGTTGTCTGATTCTAACCTCCAAAAACTACAGCCCAGGAGTTCCAAAGTAGCTGGATTTTGATCTGGCGGCAGCTTTGCTCTGTCAACAGTTTTAGCAAAAACTCCTTCCACCTCCCCTGGCAATTTACAGATAGCATTTCTGAGATGGTCTGTGGATAAAGGATGTGGCTGCCCTGGGAAAACGTGTCTGTCTCCTGCCGGAGGAGACAAAGAGTGTTGAAATGGTGCCAAAGGACACCGTCCACAAGGGAAGGTCAAACAGCCCTCAACCGTTCTCTTTTTGCAAGTCTTGTCTTTTTCCATTTTCACATTAGTGGCAGCCTTTCTTCTCCCCACTACACATCCCCCCGCCCCCGCCATGTCCTTTGGGGAAAGGTTAAATGATGCTTCTTAGAAATATTATGCACTTTGTCAAAACTAGGCAGTCTTGCTGCACGGAGGGAAAAGGGTACAAAGAACACACGCTGTGCCCACAGACAGAGTATATACCAGAAGAGAGTCCTGTGGCCTCTCCAGGAACCCCCTCCATTAAGAGAGCAACGGCGGTAGTTAATTCTGTTGGGGGCGGGGGTGAGCTGTTTAACATTTCTGATATTGCTGGACCACTAAGGGCAGGGAAGAGGGACCGCAAGAAAGAGGCTAGAGCCAAAGAGCGGAGAACACTCTCTGCCAGACTAAGGCGCTTAGGCTTTATCCTGAGACCAATGGACAAAGTCAAAGAGCCCGTGAAGGATCTTAAGCAGCGGGTGACATAGCCATATTTGTATTTTGAATAACCACTGCAGGGCAGCAAATTTATTGGACTGAATAAGCCACGGACTGTCTGAATGTCTCAACAGCACCGCACCTCCACAATCCATCACATCACCCTCGCCTCCATCTTGCCCAGGCGAAACAAAGACACTTCTTTCCAGTGAAATCTCTTTCTCTGCCCACAGTTGTCTGATTCTAACCTCCAAAAACTACAGCCCAGGAGTTCCAAAGTAGCTGGATTTTGATCTGGCGGCAGCTTTGCTCTGTCAACAGTTTTAGCAAAAACTCCTTCCACCTCCCCTGGCAATTTACAGATAGCATTTCTGAGATGGTCTGTGGATAAAGGATGTGGCTGCCCTGGGAAAACGTGTCTGTCTCCTGCCGGAGGAGACAAAGAGTGTTGAAATGGTGCCAAAGGACACCGTCCACAAGGGAAGGTCAAACAGCCCTCAACCGTTCTCTTTTTGCAAGTCTTGTCTTTTTCCATTTTCACATTAGTGTCAGCCTTTCTTCTCCCCACTACACATCCCCCCGCCCCCGCCATGTCCTTTGGGGAAAGGTTAAATGATGCTTCTTAGAAATATTATGCACTTTGTCAAAACTAGGCAGTCTTGCTGCACGGAGGGAAAAGGGTACAAAGAACACACGCTGTGCCCACAGACAGAGTATATACCAGAAGAGAGTCCTGTGGCCTCTCCAGGAACCCCCTCCATTCCCCTCTAATTCTCATGGCGGAGCATATCAAAGCCAGCCTTTGATGTTTAATAAATATGCTCTGAATGAATGAGACTCTCAGAGTATTAAACCTGCAGTATAAACAGATATCTTCGCAGAAAACCACATGCCAATTCCTCGATGTCACCTGTGTGGGATACCACTAAAGAGACAGAATATGTTATGCGAGAACCTCAGGATGAGTCCCCTGAGTCAGGAACCAGGGCCATGATCCCTACAAAAGATAGCCCCTGTGCCCCGGACAATAAGGCTGTATGTCTGCCCCGAGAAGGGAGAACACAGAACCCCGTGAACCCTGATGGCAGCTTCTCTGTAGAAATCCCCGTCTGCCCTTTCCATAATTAGGCCTGCTGAAGAACTGAACTTCATGATGTGCTTCAAGCAACTTAAATTTTCTACAGAAGGAGACCTGAACCCATCTAGTGCTCTCTGTTGGGCAAGAAACTTCACAGTCTACAATGAAGGGTTAATTCACATCAGCCTGGAGTTTTCATTTCTGCAGGTGGGTCACTTAAACATCACAAGTCTGGCAAGTTTATTTGCAGCTTAGAGGAACAAATCCGGAAGCTGATAACAACCACCGTCTTTAACTCAAAAACACCAACACAATGTCTCTCTGGTGAATACGCGTTACAGGCTGCGTAGTCATCACAAGCCTCGTGGTAAAGGTTACATTCCTAGTGGGGTAAAGAAAACCCTTTGAGTTAAAATATTAAACATCTCAGAGAACCTCTCACTCCTTTTCAGTAAACATTAAAGAGCAGAGCTGTAATGACAAGAACACACGTCAGACGGGCGGACCTAAACTTTAAAGGAGGTCTGTGCCGCAACTGACTGTTTCCATGGGTGAAGTTTCTCCAGCCTTCTCTTCCTTACCTTTCTCCAAAGGACAGTTTCAATGGCGCACTTTAAAATTGTAATTTAAGACTCTCTGAGGTCAAGCCAACAACTTAAAGATAGTATTTGACTTCCATACACCTCCATAAATAAATTGGAAAGAAATGTATCTGTTTATCTACTTATGTCTCTCCCAAATGAACGTGACTGCATATGACATGGGCCCTGCTGTTTCTCCCCATAGGAGAGATCAGAACATCATGCTGCTGGAACAGTTGGCCACCTGTCTCTAGCCAGGGATCCACCCCATGGCCAGACAAGCCTGGGGCTAGAACTCTTCAGAGGACTGAAGATCCCTCCAGCAACAGCTGCTATTTACTTAATTTCATACATAAGAAGGAAGGAGGGGGCGTGAAGCCTTTTGCATGCTCTCTCTTGGGGTCCTCACACCCTCATCAGAACAATCAGAATGAAAACGCTCCCCAGTGTTGGCTGGTCTTGAACAGTGGAGAGTCCCATCCTCTCGTCATTCAGGAAAGAGCTGGCTGAGATGTGTGCTACCGCAGAGTTCAACTCAAGGTCTCCGATACGACAAAGCTCACTATTAAAATGGGTTTGTTTGTTTGAAACCACTCAGTGCAAAGACAATTAAGTAAACTCTGTGAGTTTTATCAGACTATTCATGCTAAGTTCATTTTTCATGAGTTAGACTGAATTTTTTTGTATGTGTTCAAAATGCTTATTTTTTTTAACTTTGTTTCTAACTTTTCTTTTTTTGCATCTATTTAAAAAATTTTATTGCCGTATAGCTGATGTATAATATTATAAGTTGAGGTGTACAACATAGTGATTCACAATTTTTAAAGATTATACTATGCTTATAGTTATTATTGAATATTGCCTATATCCCCTGTGTTTTACAGTATACTCTTTTGCTTATTTATTTTATACATAATGGTTTGTACCTCTTAATCCCCTACCCCTAAGTGTCCATCAACAGATGAATGGATAAAGAATATGTGAGAGATATATATATATGTGATATATATATATATATAATGGAATACTACTCTGCCATAAAAAAAGAAAAAATTCTGCGATCTGCAACAGCAATGGATGGACTAGGAGGGTATTAAGCTAAAGTGAAATAATTCAGACAAAGAAAGACAAATACTGTATGATGTCACTTATATATGGAATCTAAAAAATAAAACAAACTAGTGAAAGTGAAAGTCACTCTGAAGAAGGAATTCATAGGGCCTGGACTCCACCTTAGGCCTGTTCATGCTGATCATGCTCGGCCACCTTTCCAATGGACTCTGAACTCTGTGTTTAGTGCCTATGAAAACAACAACAGAAGGATAAGACCCCCTCCAGACAGGGGAACCTTGAAGATCGTATCTAGGTCACTCATCGCCTGAGAGAAAAAGGTTTTCTGTGCTATCGGAGTGTAACCTCGGGTTTATTGATTATCGGTTAGTTGTTTGACTGTTTGAACACATGAGCACATAGCACGTGAATGATGGGGTTATTGGGACTGTATTTTCCTTGGTTCATGTAAGTCTCAAGGAATTTGGGGTGGTGGGTTCAGACATGTACACATGGGGTATAAAAGATTTTCGCAAATGCTGGTCGGGGTCCTTGGCTGAGAGGAGACTCTGCCTCGGGCCCAGCGGTGGAATAAACTGCGCTCCACTGTCTGCATTGTCCTTCTGAGGGAGTTTGTTTCCCGGCGTGGCTACAACAACACTATGTAGAATAGCAGTGCTATAAACATTCTTGGGGAAATTATGTTTGCATGTCTATGGGTCTATACTTAGGAGTAAAATTACCAGCTTCTCATTTTATGTGTGTGTGTGTATGTGTGTTTAAACTCACCAATTCAAAGATAGATCTTTTTGCAGTTGCCTTATTTTTATTCTTATTTACTTCTATTTTTACTTACTACTCTACAGCACAGAACCAGGGTTGTGCCGAAGGTCACAAATGAGCCTCAAAATAAATGCATTAGGTTGTACCTTTCTACCCAAGCCATGCTGAGGTTGTTCTCACACCAGACAAATGTCTCCTTGCCCTGAAGCTCACTTGTCACACACAGATATACATGGCTCTTCATTGTTTAGTCGCTAAGTCGTGTCTGACTCTTTGTAACCCCAGGGACTGCAGCACTCCTGACTTCCCTGATCTTCACTGTCTCCTGGAGTTTGCTCAGACTCCTGTCCATTGAGTTGGTGATGCCATACATACTTGGCTGCACCTACAAAAACACTTTATATCTTTTCCAGGGCCTCTGATCCACAATTAGCCTTAGGGGTAAGGAGAATGTTACTGAATCCAAGCTCAGTCTGCTTGCCGAAGACTGATCAAGAGACTAGGAGTTGAGGCAAGGAATACAACTTTATTCAGAAAGCCCAATGACCAACAAGAAGGCAGGCTAATGTCTCAAAATAACTGTCTTGTCAGGGTTTAGACGCCAGGTTCTTTCACAGGACAGAGATGGGGAAGAGTTGTGGAAATAAGCCAGTCCATCCTAAAGGAAATCTATCCTGAATATTCATTGGCAGGACTGATGCTGAAGCTGAAACTCCAATACTTTGGCCACCTCATGCGAAGAACTGACTCGTTAGAAAAGACCGTGATGCTGGGAAAGATTGAAGGTGGGAGGAGAAGGGGACTGCAGAGGATGAGATGGTTGGATGGCATCACGACTCAGTGGACATGAGTCTGGGTAAACTCTGGGAGTTGGTGATGAACAGGGAGGCCTGGTATGCTGCAGTCCATGGGGTCACAAAGAGTCAGACAGGACTGAAAGACGGAACTGAATTGAGGAAATAAAGATAACTATCTTGCAAATATTTCCTGGAATGGGCAAACTCCGGGAAGAGAAGTGTTAATCTCTTCAGGCAGATGGGCAGGGTTCCCTGAGGCAGGTCATTATATACAATTACAATAACAAAAGCAATGAAAAACAAAGGTTAAGCTCAAAGAAATAGATTCATCTTGGAGTCAGAATTGGTTCTTACTTGCAACAAATAGAGGTTGGCTTCCCTGGTGGCTCAGAGGGTAAACCGTCTCCCTCATTGGAGGGGGTTCGACCCCTGGGTCGGGAAGATCCCCTGGAGAAGGAAATGGCACCCCACTGCAGTACTCTTGCCTGGAAAATCCCATAGACTGAGAAGCCTGGTAGGCTACAGTCCATGGGGCCCCAAAGAGTTGGACACGACTGAGCGACTTTACTTCGTTGTCGCTGCAACCTTTTTTTAAATGGAAGCACAACAAAATATACCTTCTTAGCTTAGGGAAGGCACAGGGTTTTCCAAGTGACTCAGATGGTAAAGAATCTGCCTGTAATGCAGATTCGAATCTGGGTTCCATCCCTGGGTTGGGAAGATCCCCTAGAGAAGGGAACCACAACCCATTCCACTATTCTTGCCTGGAGGATTCCATGGACAAAGAGCCTGGCAGGTTATAGTCCACGGGATCACAAAGTTGGACATGACTAAGCAACTTTCACACTTCCAATATTCTTGCCTGGGAAATCCCAAGGACAGAGGAGCCTGGCGGGCTACAGTCCATAGGGTCTCAAATAACTGGGCACAACTGAGTGACTGAAAAACTTCTATGCAGAGTACATCATGAGAAACGCTGGGCTGGAAGAAGCACAAGCTGGAATCAAGATTGCTGGGAGAAATATCATAACCTCAGATATGCAGATGACACCACCCTTATGGCAGAAAGTGAAGAGGAACTTAAAAGTCTCTTGATGGAAGTGAAAGAGGAGAGTGAAAAAATTGGCTTAAAGCTCAATATTCAGAAAACGAAGATCACGGCATCCGGTCCCATCACTTCATGGCAAATAGATGGGGAAACAGTGGAAACAGTGTCAGACTTTATTTTGGGGGGCTCCAAAAATCACTGCAGATGGTGATTGCAGCCAAGAAATTAAAAGACGCTTACTCCTTGGAAGAAAAGTTATGATCAACCTAGATAGCATATTGAAAAGCAGACATTACTTTGCCAACAAAAGTCTGTCTAGTCAAGGCTATGGTTTTTCCTGTGGTCATGTATGGATGTGAGAGTTGGACTGTGAAGAAAGCTGAGTCCTGAAGAATTGATGCTTTTGAACTGTGGTGTTGGAGAAGACTCTTGAGAGTCCCTTGGACTGCAAGGAGATCCAACCTGTCCATTCTGAAGAAGATCAGCCCTGGGATTTCTTTGGAAGGAATGATGTTAAAGCTGAAACTCCAGGACTTTAGCCATCTCATGCGAAGAGTTGACTAACTGGAAAAGACTCTGATGCTGGGAGGGATTGGGGGCAGGAGGAGAAGGGGATGACAAGAGGATGAGATGGCTGGATGGCATCACGGACTCGATGGACGTGAGTCTGAGTGAACTCCGGGAGTTGGTGATGGACAGGGAGGCCTGGCGTGCTGCGATTCATGAGTTCGCAAAGAGTCGGACACGACTGAGCGACTGAACTGAACTGAACTGAGTGACTGAGAGAGAGCAAGAGAGATGGAAACCTTGTCTGGATCCCAATTTGAGTAACTGTAAAATAAGAGAGAACAACAGGGAAATTTTATGTTGACTGAATAATAAATGATAATATGGAGTTAATGGTAATATTTTTAGTGGTGGTGGTTTAGTCGCTCAGTCGTGTCTGACTCTTTGTGATCCCATGGACTGTAGCCCGCCAGGCTCCTCTGTCCATGGGATTCTCCAGGCAAGAATACTGGAGCGAGTTGTCACTTCCTTCTCCAGGGGATCTTCCCGACCCAGGAATTGAACCCAGATCTCCTGCGTTGCAGGCAGATTCTTTACCAACTGAGCTACAAGGGAAGCTTGATAATTTCAGAGCTGAGAGTAATATTTTTGCTTTAAAGTTAGGGGAATGGGGTGTATGAAGATATGCATAGGTGAATAAAATAACGCCTGTTGATAATTATTGAAGCTGCATGATGGGTACATGGGGTTCACTATATTATTTCATTATTACGTTTTTGAAAATTCCCATGTTAAAAAAAAGGCAAGAAAAAAGAAATCAGCAGGAATTCCTTTAACAACCATTCCTAGCAGTAGGAATGGGTAACAGGGCTCTGCCACTGCCAAGCTGCGCAACTTTGGGCAAGTTGCTCCACTTCTCTGAGACTCGGTTCACTGTCTTTCAGGTGTGATTTCTCCTGGGGCCCTAAGAAACCAGCAGGCACTGTGAGAGGAGCTTAAGGGCACTGCGGGACAAGGACTCAACCGCCAGGCCAACGTGAACTTTAACCTCAGTTCTGACGCTGATGCTTTTGAACTGTGGTGTTGGCAAAGACTCCTGAGAGTTCCTTGGACAACAAGGAGATCCAACCAGTCCATCCTGAAGGAATCAGTCCTGAATATTCGTTGGAAGGACTGATGCTGGAGCTGAAACTCCAATACTTTGGCCACCTGATGTGAAGAACTGACTCCTTGGAAAAGACCCCGATGCTGGGAAAGATTGAAGGCGGGAGGAGAAGGGGAGGACAGAGGATGAGATGGTTGGATGGCATCACCAACTCGATGGACATGAGTTTGAGTAAGCTCTGGGAGTTGGTGATGGACAGGGAGGCCTGGCGTGCTGCAGTCCATGGGGCACGACTGGGCGCCTGAACTGCACTGACGCCGCATGTGACCTGGGACCCTCACAGCCCTTCCGCGCCTCAGTTTTCTTATCTATAAAAACGACATTCCTATCTCATTGGTGGGAAATTTAATTAACAAAAGAGTTCCTATCTCATTGGTGGGAATTTTAACAAATGTAGAGTCTGGCACAGTGGGGGTTACCCAATAAATATTCCCTCCTGAGTGAGTCGATTTCGCCCGAAGCAGCCAAGTTCACACCCCTGACGCCCTCGACAGGCCGCCCCTCAGACGCCGCGGGCCAGTCTGAGGCAAGCACGCGCCGGCAGGGACGGCCACAGCGCCCTCGCGCGGCCAGCCGGGAAGCCGCCGCAGCGCCGGCCGCGCCCGCCGGCGCCCGCGCCTGCGCAGAGGCTCCGCGCCGTGGAGGCGTTGTCAGGCGCCCCGGACGCCGGCAGGTCCCGAGGCGCCGGGCGGCGACGCCATGGCGGTGCGACAGGCGCTGGGCCGGGGCCTGCAGCTGGGCCGAGCGCTGCTCCTGCGCTTCACGGCCAAGCCCGGCCCGGCCTGCGGCTGGGGCCGCCCGGAGCGGCCCGGCCCCGCGGCGGGCTGGGGCCGCGGAGAGCGCCCGGGCCCGGCCGCGGGACCCGGCACGGAGCCGTGCAGGCTCGGGCTCGGGCTTCCCGGCCGCTACCGCTTCTTCCGCCAGTCGGTGGCCGGGCAGGCGGAGCGGCTCCAGCGGCAGTTCGTGCTGCGGGCCCGGGGCGGGGCGGGCCCTTGCGGCCGCGCCGTCTTTCTGGCCTTCGGGCTTGGGCTGGGCCTCATCGAGGAGAAGCAAGCGGAGGGCCGGCGGGCCGCCTCCGCCTGTGAGGAGATCCAGGTGCGTGCCGGCGGCGGGCGGGGCGGGCAGGCGCGGTCCGAGTTGGGGGCGGGGCGGGGCGGGACTGGGAGGCTCTGCCTGCCTTCGGGCCTGGGGTCAAGACTTATCTTGTTCAATCGCGCAGTCTTCTCCGACTCTCTGCGACCCAATGGACTGCAGCACGCCAGGCTTCCCTGTCCATCTCCCAGAGCTTTCTCAAACTTATATCCATCGCGTCGGTGATGCTATCCAACCATCTCATCCTCTGTCGTCCCCTTCTCCTCTTGCCTTCAGTCTTTCCCAGCATCAGGGTCTTTTCAAATGAGTCATTTCTTCGCATCAGGTGGCCGAAGTATTGGAGTTTCAGCTTCAGTCCTTCCAATGGATACTCAGTACTGATTCTATTTATCTTGTAGCTGGGAATTCTTTGGCAATCACTGATTAAGGCTCATTTGTTACTGATCTCCTGGGGCCAGGCCAGGACCTCACTTTTGTTTTACTATCTTCCCTTCCTCAAACGGGGCTTTTCAGGTAGCTCAATTGGTAAAGAATTCGCTTGCAATATGGGAGACCCTGGTTCGATTCTTGGGTCTGGAAGATCCAGTGGAGAAGGGATAGGCTACCCACTCCAGTATCCTGGCCTGGAGAATTCCGTGGACAGTCCATGGGGTCACAAAGAGTCAGACAGGACTGAGCGACTTTCACTTTCACTTCCTCAAACTGCATGGTTTGAAAGATATACTAATTATATAGCTCCTGAACTTCCCTAGTGGCTCAGACGGTAAAGCGTCTGCCTACAATGCGGGACACCTGGGTTCGATCCCTGGGTTGGGATCTCCTGGGGAAGGAAATGGCAACCCACTCCAGTACTCTTGCCTGGAAAATTCCATGGACAGAGGAGCCTGGTAGGCTACAGTCCATGGGGTTGCAAAGAGTTGGACACGACTGAGCAATGTCAATGTCAATGTGGCTCCAAGGCCAATGACCTTCTGTAGATTTTCTAAAATTTAAGGACAGCTAATTCCTAACCCTTATATTCCAGGGGTAGTTGTCTTCCCCAATTTATGGATGAGAAAACATACTCAGGGAGGTGAAAAGTGAAGTAACTTGCTGAAGTCACAAGTCTGACTTTCACAGAACCTGTGCTGTTGTTAACGACTTGCCAGCCAAGCAGCCTCCACAGTTTAGCCAACTAGTGACATAGCTGAAGCCAAAATAAAAACCCAAACAGCAGGGGAAAACAGCAGGCCTATCTGGGGTGACTAAGATGGTTAGTTCTTGGGCTTTTTAAGTGTTTTAAAGAGCTCAGAGGATTCTGTTTCTACTCAACCAAAATCTCTACTTCTCTAGAGAAACAGAAGGAATAGGATGTGTTTATTAAAAGGCAGCTTTATTTGAAGGAATTGGCTCTGCTGTTCTGGAGTCTGGCAAGTTCAGACTGCAGGGCAGACAGGCAGGCTGGACAGCCGGGAAAGAAACATTGTTAAGTTCAAGTCTGAAGCCCATCTGCTGGCACAGTTCCCTCCTCTTGAGGGAGGCCATTCTTCCTGGGGTTGGGAACCATTCACTGCCTTAGTCCAGTGCCTGGGTTTTACAGCTTAGTGCTGAGGTGGTGCAAGGTGGGGTGATTTGCCCGAGGACACAGCTGGTTAAAGAACAAGCAATGTTGGTTTTTAAGCTCCCATGTTTCCTGGCTTTCAGCCCCGGTCATGTTACTCATCACCAGAGCGTCTCATGTTTACGCCCTGGCCCCTTTGAGGCAACAGGTGACGCCTGGCCTAGGCCCCATTCTCTGCCCCTGTCTTTTGTTACAGCTCAGCTGGCAGAAGCCAAGGCGGCCAACTTGACAAACCCTACTTAAAATTACAGCGGCTGTTTCTAAACTGAGGAGCTAGATCCTCCTAAGCTTACCATCTCCACATCCTTTCCTCACACTTCACTCTTCTGTATCTTAAAATTTTTAATTAATTACAAATTAATTTAAACAATTCTTGCATTTGACTTCTTTGGAAAGAAAATCAGAGTACCAGATTTGGCAACCCATGTGCTAAAATTCTAATGCTAATTCCATATGGTGTCATACTGGAGTAGACCAGACCAGTCCCTTTAGATGCATTTGGAAAGCATTTTGTGGGGGGAACCCTTTATAAAACAGGCCAAAGATATGAATATATATTTCACCAAGAGGAGATACAGATGCCAAATAAGGATAGTTCAACATCATGAATCATTAGGGAAATGCAAATTGAAAATGCAGCATGATATCTCTGCATACTTATTAGAGCAGCTAACATTTTAAAAATAAGTGATAATAGCGAATGCTTGTGAGGATGCAGAGAAACTGGACCAATGGTGAAAATCTAAAATAGTACGGCCACTCTGGAAAATAGTCTGCAGTTTCTTACAAAACTAAGCATACATTTATCATATGACCCAGCCATTGCACTCTTGGGCATTTACCCAGAGACTTGAAAATTTATGTTCACACAAAAACCTGTACATGAGTAGCTGCTATGGGAGACAGTATGCCAGTCCCCCAAACATTAAAAATAGAATTACTGTATGACCCCAGCAATTCCGCTTCTTCGTATATAGCCAAAAGAAGTGAAAGCAGGGACTTTGAACAAATATTAGTACACCTCTGTTCACAAGAGCATTATTCACAGTAGTCAAAAGGCAGAAGCAACCCAAGTGGCCATCAATGGGTGTTAAATCTTGTACACCAGTATTTATGGCTGCATCCCTCAAAATAGTAAACACACAATCATCCTTTAGCTGGTGAATTGTTAAACAAACCCTGGAATACTAATAATAAGGAATTACAAGGAATCAGCCATTGATACAGATAACAACTTCAGTGAACCTCAGGGGCATTATGCTTAGTGAAAAAAGTCAGTTCCAAATGGTTGCATCCTGTGATTCTATTTATGTAACATTCTTGAAATGACAGAACGGTAGAGATGGGGAACAAGTCAGTGGATGCCAGGGATGTGGTTGCATGGGGCGTGGCGGGAGTGGTGCAAAAACAAAGAGGCAGCTCAAAGGAATTCTCCAGTGATGGAACAGGTCTGTGTCTTGATGGTGCGACATGAATCTGTAGGTGGGGTGAGATCGCACAGAGCTACACCGCATGGGCATGCATTCGAGTGAATGCGGGTTAGAAAAGATGGTGAGAACTGGGTAAGGTCTGTAGCCTCGTTGACAGTAGGGTATGTCGTCACTTTGCTGGGTTTGATACTCTAGTGCCTCATGAGAGGTCAGTTACAGGAGACTGGGCGAAGGGCACACAGGACGCTTCGTTGGTTTTTTTTTTTTGGCAGCTTCCTGTAAGTCTATATTTATTTCAAAACAAAGCTTTAAAAATTTTATCTCATCCTCAAAACTGTGGTTGACTGAGGATTACACGGTACTGCTTTGGCTCCACAGAATTTAGAAACTGGTTGGCAAGGCAAGACAGACTTTCATTTTTAAAAAACATTAAAAGTTCTCATGCGAGATGTTTTAGCTTATAGACTCCCAGTGCTTTAGGAATCTTGCAGAAGGAAAGACTGCTGTGGGCTGGGTGGTCAGCACTGGTTATAGGGGAAGCAGGAGCTTGAGTTGGGACTTGATGGATGAGTAGGGATGAGCGGGCAGAGCAAAGACAATATTCCAGGGGGCAGGGGGAGGGGAAGAGTTTGAGCAAAGGTTCAGGGAGAGGCTTGTGAGAGACCAGTATGGGCAGTGCAGACCAGCCTGCAAAACAGTTTTCATACAGGAAGTGTCGGGACAAGGGACCAAATAACCCGTAAGTTAGGTTCTTTTTTTTTTTGGTGGTGCTGGTCTTCCCTGCTGCATGCGGGGGCTAATCTTTGTTGCAGTGCACAGGCTTCTCATTGCGTGACTTCTATTGTCACGGAGCAGGGCTCTAGGGCACACAGGCTCAGGAGTTGCAGTACACGGGCTCAGTAGTTGTGGGACCTGGGCTCAGTTTCTCTGAGGCTTGTGGAGTCTTCCCGGACCAGGGATCAGACCTATGTCCCCTGCACTGACAGGCAGATTCTTATCCACTGGACCACCAGGAAAGTCCATCGGTTAGGTTCTGCTGCGACATTTGAAAGCAGTGGGCTTTCACTGGACTCAGAAGCAGGTGAAGGAAGGACATGAGTGTGAAAGTCTGGAGGCGAGTGACTGGCCATAGAAAGGGAGGGATCAGCAGATGAGACGGGATTTAAGGAGGAAGGTAGAGTTTGGGTGACTGGAGGAATGATGTCACCTGCCTGAAGTAGGCAAGAATCCCAATTTGGGGGAAATGGCCTCTTTCCCGGTGCACCCCCACCTACACTTCCATCTAATTCCATCAGAACTCTTGTACTCTTTGTCTCCTTTCTGTAAACAGAATGGCCCCCAGCTTCCCAAGAGGCAGAAACAGGGAGACACGTGCATGGTCAGGCCACTCAGGATGGCGGTTCTCTTGCTGTCTGTGCATCCCCTGTGGGACCAGTCCCTGCTTCAGCTACAGCCTCCTCACGGGAACATGCTTGCCCTCTGCCCCAGCTATGATTGTTTTCAGCTTTGGGCCAGGCAGCTCCACCTGCTAGTTTATTAACAGCGTACTGACCAGAGACATTAATAACACCTCTTTTGTTACCTAATCGTTATTGGCCAGAGTCGTCTTTTAATATTCACTTATATAAAAATCGCTGACCACAGTTGTCAGTTTCTGCAAAAGTCCCCCAATTGACAATATGTTAAAGGGAAACATCTGTCCTCGTGATGGTTGTTAACCTGAGGGGCTGTGAGGGACGTGCCCCAGCCACCGGTTTCCGTGGTAACTGATGAGCCAACCTGACTTCCATTCCTCCTGTAAATAGCAGCAACCCCCACCCCACTCCCTGCCCAGTAGTGGAGCCTGCTGCCCGGGCCTGCCTGCTGCATACGGTGGGGTGTTGCTCGAGGACCTTTTTCTGCAGACATGTAAGGTTCTCTGTCACTGTCTCCGGGCTTTTGCTTGGGTCATCTGAAGGCTGGGCAACTACAAGGCCTGCAGGCCTTTGGGGTGCAACCTAACAGTTGGTAAGCCGGCTGAGAAAGCTCCTGTAAACACCAAGAAGTCGGGAAAGGACAGGGAGCTTGGTTGGGGAAAGGAAAGCTTTTGGGGAAATCCCAGGGTGGCCGCCCACCAGCTCGTGGGCCCCTGCTCGTGACAGCTGACTACCGTGAGAGATATCGTTCTCTTCCATTATATCGATGCTTTCCTGTTAACTTTGGAGTCTCTTTCTTGTTTAAATGTAGCAGCCCAATGCTCATAGGTCATCTGATTGCATAGGGATGGCTGATGATACAGACAAAATGCAAGGACCTGGATTGTCTGTAAAATACAAGCATACCCCTGACCCACTATCCCCAAACAATTTAGACACAGGTTTAGGGTTATTAACTCAGGGACAGGCTTGTGAATTGGACGTGGCCAGTTTCTTGCAAAGGCTTGTTTGGGGCCTGTGGCAATGGCAAAACGATTAAAGCATACTCTTGGGCTTTTGGTCCCAGCTTTGAAAGGGACCTGAGCAATGATAGTAGTGTGATGGAACAGCAGTGATATGCAGCCTACGATGCATTACAGCTGATGGAAGACATTACCAAAGGCTACCTGTGTCGTCAAGTGACACAAAAAACCCGCCTTACCAGCCACAAAGTTCAGAAATGGACCAAAAAAATAAATAACACACACTGGCATGTCCATCTGCCTTACAGCCCCACTGCACCTGGGCTGCTGGGACGGACGAAAGTGAAAGCGATGGTCGCTCAGTCGTGTCCAGCTCTTTGTGACCCCATGGGCCATACAGTCCATGGAATTCTTGAGGCCAGAATACTGGAGTAGGTAGCCTTTCCCTTCTCCAGGGGATCTTCCCAACTCAGTGTTCAGACCCAGATCTCCCACATTGCAGGTAGATTCTTTACCAGCTGAGCCACAAAGGAAGCCCAGAAATACTGTTGTGGGTAGCCTATTTCTTCTCCAGTGGATCTTCCCAACCCAGGAATCGAACCAGGGTCACCTGCATTGCAGGCGGATTCTTTACCAGCTGAGCTGTGAGGGAAGCCCAGTGGGTGGGATAAAGGAACTGTTTCAGCAACAACTGAGATGTGAAACCCACTCTTTCACCGTGTGACCGCATGTGACCCAGGAGGCTAACTCCAGACCTACCAGCTATAACTGAACGTCCCAAGAGTGACCATCCCCCTGCTTCTGTCACATTAACCCAGAGGCCACTTGTCAACACCCTCTAAGCTCAGCTGTTGACCACTAAAGGACCATTGCCAGCTATCAGTCGGGGCAGTAACTCACTTTTGCCCTCGCCACAGGACCAACCCCCCAGGGAAATATAAAGTGGTCCAGGACTGGCAGATAAGACCCTGGTGGTTTGGGCTTGCCACCCTGTGGGGCATGGGATTAGAAAGGGATTTACAGATCTCATCTTCTTACAGATCTTCTACCTAGCCCAGCCCCACCTAAGACTACTTAAAGGAATTAACCTGGGCCTCTACTGGAGAAAGGCACCATTCTGTTAACCCTGGGGTCTATTACACCGCCTCTCTAGGACTGGCATTGGCTGTGGGGACTGAAAGTGGACCAGCGGTGTGGTCCCACGGGCCTGGCCAGGACGAAAATCACAGGATGGGTGGGCTCTCACAGTGCTGGTACTACCTGTATTTTGCCTAGTGGTCACGACCTTTCCTATATTATGTAAATGTATACATCCTACGT
The DNA here is from genome assembly GCA_006410635.1 of Cephalophus harveyi. NCBI lineage: Eukaryota > Metazoa > Chordata > Mammalia > Artiodactyla > Bovidae > Cephalophus > Cephalophus harveyi. The sequence goes on from SJYT01059222.1 coordinate 106,580, forward strand.
TTTTTCCCTTATCTGAGCAGAGAGAATCTGTCCAGTGACTGGGCGACCACGGTGGCCTAACCGTGAGATGAGTCTGGGAATTTCCCTGATGGTCCAGTGGTTAGAATCTGCCTTCCAGTGCAGGGGATGTGGGTTAGATCCCTGGTCAGGGAACTAAAATCCCACATGCCATGCAATGAAGCCCTTGTGGCCCAACTCAAGAAGCCGGCACCAAAGACCAGTGTGCTGCAGCAAAGACCCAGCACAGCCAAACAAAAGGAAAAGCCTGCGGAAATGAGTCTGATCAGCGGGTCTCCAGCAAGATGCTCAGTCCTCCTGCGCGTCCCTGGGCCTCTCCAGACTCTGAGCTGCTGGTGTCCGTATTGCGTTTGTGGTGTTTGGTTGCAGCACACCTCTGCATACCTGACCCCAGGGACGTCACGGGACAGGGCTGGACCAAGGTGGTAAGGGCCGCGCAGGGTTTGTGGGAATGGAGTGTGTGGTCCGGGCGCTCAAGACGGCCACTCTCGCGCTCTCTCTTCATCCCCTGCTGGACCTACAGGTCCAGGGAGCTAGACCAGTGCCTGCTCCCCCACAGCCTCCTCACAGGAGGTGTTTGCCCCCTGCCCCAGCTATGGTTGCTCTAAGCCTTAGGCCACAACCGCTCCACCTGCTGGTGTATTAAGGGGAAACGCCTGCCCTGGTGATGGTCATGAACCTGCGGGGCTGTGAGGGACCCGCCGGTTTCCCTGGTAACTAATGAGCCAACCTGACAGCAGTGCCCCCTGTGAAGGGCAGCCGCCGCCTCCCCAGAGGAGCGAAGGTTGCTCTCAGGTCCTTCCTGCTGTCTGCCACACACACTGGGACGCTTCTCCAGGACCCCTGCTGCAGACAGAGAAGATTCCCCAGCCAGTCAACCACGGGTGTCATTGTCGCTGCCTGCAAGCTCCTTCATCAGCCATCTGCAGGCTGGCCATCTACAGGACCCGCAGGTCCTCGGGCTTCGGCCCAACAACAGGACCTGATGACTGGCTCCAGGGAGCCTCCTGATTTTCACCCCCTTTCTTGCAAGAGCAGCCCGAGGTCATTCACAGGCGGGAGGGGTGGCTGTGACCACATGCTCCAGCCATCACAGCTCCTGGTAACTGTCCAGTAGCCACCTGCCGAGGCCTTTGCAGAAAGAACCATCTCCATAATCAGAAACCTCCAAGATTGTGCTGGTAGCCTGACAGGCAGCAAAGGAGCAGTGTGCCAGCTGCAGACCTGGGAATTGCAAGCTCTTCACTAACACAGTGTTCTGTGTTGGACTGACATGGTGACTGCCATGAAGTGACAGTTTGAGAATTACTCTGAATAGGGAGAGAACACAGGCTGGCTTGAGGACCAACAGTAGCACCCAGTTTGGTTGTTTTATTAGCCCTCGATCTGCCAGTGGAGATTTGGCCTCACTGTATCACTCCATCCCTTAACTGAACCCTCACGGGGCTGCCGAGCTCATGGTGCCTGCTCATTTTCTTCACAGGCAATTTTCACCCAGAAAAACAAGCTGCTCCCGGACCCACTGGACACCCGACGCTGGCAGGGTTTCCGGCTGGAGGAGTATCTGATCGGGCAGTCCATTGGCAAGGGCTGCAGTGCTGCCGTCTATGAGGCCGCCATGCCTGTGTTGCCCCGGAATCGGGAGGAGGCAGAGAGCCTGGGCCAGCTTCTTCCAGGGAAGGGCCCAGAGATCCTTCCACGAGGAGAGGAGGCGCCGGCCCCACGGGCCCCGGCCTTCCCCTTGGCCATCAAGATGATGTGGAACATTTCGGTAAGGGCCGGGCCTTCCATCTCTAAAGTCATCCTTTTTCAAAATCCCCTTCTTGGTGGGGGGTGGTAACCAGACGACACTTTTTCCCGGGAAGTAAATAGGAACCAGCAAGATTCTCCACAGGACAGGCGCCTCACGCTCTTGTGCAGCAGTCTGAAGCAGTGTTACAGTCTTGGATTGTAACCTGTCCACGCGTCACCCGAGCTCCTGCCTCCCCGACGAGCTCCCAGGCCACGGGGCCGCGAGCCACACTGAGCGGCAAGGGCCCGGGGCGTCCGGGCCGATGAGCGCATTTCAGGGCTGCGGTGTGCTCTGTCCTCTCGCTCCCTGACCTGCTTGTGGGGAAGGAGGGGCCGCGTGCCTTCCGCTGAGCCCGCCTCCCACCACACTCCAGACCCAAGGCTGGTGCGCCAGCTCTCTGCTCTTAACCCTTGCAGAACTCAAGGCTTTGGCAGGTTGAGTATTTTTCCACCCAAAAGAAGGATTCCTGTCCATTTAGAGGAGCGTCTGTGTCTTGCCATCACATCATGGGAGGCGGGTTAGGAAGCTCCTCAAGACTTGATGGCATTTTCTGCTGCCCGGAGCCTCTCTCCAAGGCTGAGGGGGGCAGCCACATAGCTCACGCTGGGCCCCGAAGGGCGTGGTCTGCGCCTTGATGTGGGGAACGAAGCTTTTTAGACTGTGCTTCCAAGCTGGGCTGATAGCCAACACGTAGCCAACCCCCACCCCCCCCCCCCCAAGGAAGCTCCTCAAGACTTGATGGCATTTTCTGCTGCCCGGAGCCTCTCTCCAAGGCTGAGGGGGGCAGCCACATAGCTCACGCTGGGCCCCGAAGGGCGTGGTCTGCGCCTTGATGTGGGGAACGAAGCTTGTTAGACTGTGCTTCCAAGCTGGGCTGATAGCCAACACGTAGCCAACCCCCACCCCACGCCCACCCCCAGTCCTGACATCAGAACTCCCACTGGTTGGGGCATGACAGCAAATGCATTCACAAAAGCTAAAAGACTTAATTCTGAAAGGACCCTTTATAGGTGTTACCAGTCCTGAGAGCTGTTCATGATGAAACGAGGAAAATACGCTGCTTTTCCTCATGGTGTGTTGCTTTTCGCTGGTTGATGGAGGGCTGTTCTGTGATTCAGCGCGAGTTTATCCAGGGTGGGCTTGTCGGGCTCGGCCTGTCTGCTGAAGGGAGCCGTCACGGGTGAGCGTTCGTGCTCGGTGGTCCGGTCTGAGCCTGGTGGTGCCCGGAGGCCTCTGTGGCAGGAAGAGGAGCCCCTGCCGTGGTCGTCTCAACAGCTCCTCCAGCCCTGGGCACCTGAGCTGCCGAGAGTTTGAGGAGTGGGCAGCACCCTCTGGGTTGGCATGACTGGCACCTCTGCCTCCTTTCTCCCAGGAGAAACTAGGCTTGGCTTGCCACTCAGAGAGGTTATGAGCTTGAAGGTCAAAGCCAGTTCCAGGCAGTAGTTGTCCTGGTCCGGATGACAAGGAGGACCTGGACTAATTCCGGACCTGTTACGGATGTGTTGCAGGCAGGCTCATCCAGCGAAGCCATCTTTAGCGCAATGAGCCAGGAGCTGGTCCCAGCCAGTCGAGTGGCCGTAGCCGGGGAGTATGGAGCGGCCACTCACGGGTAAGCGGCCGTCTGCCCCCCTCGCCCCACCGCGGAGCAGCACCCACACCCGTGCCCTCCACAGCGCCTGACGTGACACACACCCAGACACAGCACACGCCCGCTGATCAGTGCAGTCAGGGACGGGCTTCCAGTTGGCGGATAATTGGGAAAGACTAGTCTGACCCCAGCTGGAGATGCAGGTGGCTGACTCACGCTGGAGCAGGGAGAGAAGGCCATCTAAAACCATTCCCCATCCTTCTGAACTGGGCAGATCTGATTTATGACTCCTAAGTAATTCTCAGGTAGAGCACCACCATTTTGTACAAATTGAATTCTGTCTGTCCCAGCAGAGGTTAATACTCACTTTACAACTAACTGCCATGACTGATGGTGCCCAGAGATTTTTTTTTTTTTAATGGCCTATTCCTCAAGAGTGCTCTTTGTGGCAGAGGCGCCTGAGAAGTGGCAGCAGAGCCCAGCGTGGTCAGTGCTGGTCCGACCCCCGTCAGGCCTCCTGGCCGGTTCCAGTTTTCTGTTCTAACACACTCCCCTCCAGTGCAGCCACACGCTTTCCTGGGTTCTCCTGAGAGCCAGGCAGCACTTTGCCGCTGCGGCGCCAACAGCCTTGTGCTGGGATCCTCGTTCCCCCAGTGGCTCTAATGGCCCCAGGCCAGAACCATGCTCTGATGCCTTTGATCGCCTAGGACAGGGGCCCGTTCGGATGGACCCCAGAGGAGCTGTTGGAGCCACTCACGGCCTGGCTCAAAGCTCGGACCTGAGGCAGCTCGGAGGACAACCCGGGCGTGGGGCTCTCCCTGTTGTCTCGATGTCTCTGGGCTTCCCCTCCATCCGCCTCTCTCTGCCACCCTGCAGTCTCATTTCCTGCCAGCAGCTGTACTTCCAGCTTCCCTCAGGCCTCGTGGCATTGTTACCAAAAGCAAACTCCTGTGCCTGACGTACAGTGAGGCCAAACAATACCAAAATGTCAGAGTTTGGAACAGAGAAAGGTTTATTGCAGGACCATGGAAGGCGACGGGTGGCTCGTGGCCCCCAAACGTCAAATTCCCCAGAGAGTTTCAGGAAAGCATTTTTAAAGAGCACGTAAGGGAGAGGGGGGCCCCAGGTGTGTGGTCGGCTCATGCGCACATCTCCGGTGGTTGGTGAGGCGACAGGGCAGTGTCACAGTGGTCAACAGCCTCAGTCCTCAGGCTCCAGGAGGCCTGCGGGCTCCCTGCTTATGAGCACCAAGTGGTTAGCATCTTCATCTGGTGGGGGTTTTACGTTTGTAAAACAGCTCAGGAGATGTGCATCAGGTACTGTTCAGAGAGAAGCTCAAGCAGCGTTAAAGCATCCTTTCAACACCTCGGCCCCATTTCCTGTGCAGTTACTGCCAAGTTTTTCCTCACACTCCACAGAGAGACTCTCCCTTTTTCCTGCCAACCACCGGGCCTCGGACATGACTGCAGGCCCGTGGTTGCCCTTGGGTCAGGTGCGCACAGCCCCGGGCATGGCGGCTGAGTGCAGGCTCTGTGTCTGAGCAGGGCAGGGGGTGGGGCTCCCGGAGCAGCAGAGGCCTGGGCAGGGCCCCTGACGCACGGGGGAATCGCTTCAACACACTGCTTCCGTGTCGGTTCCCTCAGAGCCTGACTGAGCTCATGCCGGGTGTTATGCTAGGGCCGGATCAGGGAAATTCCGGGTCCTATTAACCGCCTTACAGAGTATGCTCTGTTCCCCTTTTGCATTTGAGACTGAGCCAAGAGACGTTGAGCAGTGTGGCCAAGGACTTGGAGTGGCAGGCGTGGGGTTCAGCCCCAGGCAGCCTGCTTCTGGGCCCCGTGCTCTACCTCGTGGGATGGACGGACGGTGGGTGGACTGGTGGGGTCATCAGTGTGATGAGTCATCGCGGGTTTCCCTTCCAGCACCCCACTCTGCACCTGGCACACACGTGGTGTAGATATGGGTGGAGATGAATGTCAGTGTTGATTGTGGCCTCAGACTATTGTATCCCAAGTGTCGTATCTGCTGCTCCCTCACATTTGTCCCACCCGGCTGAAACAGGAGACCCAAGGGAGGTCCCAAGCAGCTGGCCCCGCACCCCAACATCATCCGGGTCTTGCGAGCCTTCACCTCACCGGTGCCGCTGCTGCCAGGGGCCCTGGTCGACTACCCGGACGTGCTGCCCCCGCGTCTTCACCCCGCAGGCCTGGGCCACGGGCGGACTCTCTTCCTTGTCATGAAGAAGTGAGTGGCGGGACCCGGCGTGAGTGGGAGCTGGTCGCTGCCTCCAGGAGCCTGGGGTCACAGGCGAGAGGACCCTCTCTCTCTGGGAGACAAGGGCAGGCTGAGGGCGCATGTCTGCCCTGGAGCGCAGTGTCCCTTTGGGACAGCCTTCCAGGAAAACAAGTACATGTTCAGTCAGGTCATACTTTCCATCCAGTGCTCTTAGTACCTTTGACTGTAGCCCCCTCTATGCTCACCTTTCTCCTGTTTTTTTTTTTTTTTTTAAAAAATAGACTCTTCTCCTTCCCTCCATCTCTGTGCCCCTGGCATTGCTGTGTGAGTGTTGCAAGGAAACAAGCAGCTGTCCTGTAACTTCTAACGTGTGAGGCCCTAGCTCTTACTTCCTAATTCCAGGATGGTGGATAGAAACAGAACGGCTACTTAGGGAGAAAAGGAATCAGAAGAAAGGCCATCATCCTAACAGGAAGTAAGGTGCTTGGGATGCTAGGCGCGCCGTAACTGGCCCTGTTGCGCTCTCCACCAGCTACCCCTGTACCCTGCGCCAGTACCTTCGCGGGAACACCCCGAGCCCCCGGCTGGCCTCTGTGATGACTCTGCAGCTCTTGGAAGCGGTGGATCACCTGGTCCAGCAGGGCGTCGCGCACAGAGACCTGAAGTCCGACAACATCCTTGTGGAACTGGACGCAGGTAGCTGCCCTGCCCCCGCCCCGAGTTGTTCCGGGCGGTCTGGACTTCAGGTTTGGGGACATTTAGGGGCCTTCAGGTCTTTTCTGGTTTTTATGTTTTAAGTTGTGTCTTAGCTCTGCACACAGAGATAAGCACTCTCTCCTTCAAGATGGAGGGTTTTGTTCTTTGTTTTGGTCTTTGTATTGTAAGAATATTTTCAGCAAGTACTGCTTGAATGTCAGCCCAGCTGCCTCTGGCAGTGAGCTCCCCATCATTGGAAGCATGCAAGCAAAGCTGGGGGGCTACTTGCCTAGGGGTTCTGTAAAGGAGAGGCATTGTTTTGTTCTTGTTGTTTAGTCGCTAACTCGTGTCTGACTCTTTGCAACCCCTTGGACTGTAGCCCACCAGGCTCCTCTGTCCACAGGATTTCCCAGGCAAGAATACTGTAGTGGCTTCCTTTTCCTTCTTCAGGGGATCTTCTTGACCCAGGGATCAAACTTCTGTCCCCTGCAATACAGGAAGATTCTCATGTGGTCAATTTTGAAGTAAAGAGATTTAAGATAATTCAATATGCAATTAAATTCTAGAGGAACTGGCTTTTAAAGGAAGTCTGCATGAATCCTTTTCTGGATAACTAATTGATAATGCACCAATTTTATCCAGTTCTTGGCTAGGGGACCTTGATTTCCTGGAGGCATGTCCATGTTTGTGTGCTGGCCCCACTCAGCTCTCTGGTGAGTGGGCAGCTGTCCAGGCCTTCCTGGCCTGTGTTCCTGGGTCAGCCTGTCCTGAGAGTGGCTTTTGTTGTCGTTCAGTTGCTCAGTCGTGTCCGACTCTTTGTGACCCCATGGACTGCAGCACGCCAGTCCTCCCTGTCCATCACCAACTCCTGGAGCTTACTCAAACTCCATCCAATCGGTGATGCCATCCAACCATCTCATCCTCTGTCATCCCCTTCTCCTCCCACCTTCAATCTTTCCCAGCATCAGGGTCTTTTCTAAGGAGTCAGTTCTTTGCATCAGGTGGCCAAAGTATTGGAGCTTCAGCATCAGTTCTTCCAGTGAATATTCAGGATTGATTTCCTTTAAGATTGACTGGTTGGATCTCCTTGCAGACCAAGGGACTCTTACGAGTCCTCTCCAACACCACAGTTCAAAAGCATCAGTTCTCCGGTGTTCAGCCTTCTATATGGTCCAACCCTCACATTCATATATGACTACTGGAAAAACCATAGCTTTGACTATATGGACTTTTGTTGGCAAAGTAATATCTCTGCTTTTTAATATCCTCTCTGGGTTTGCCATAGCTGTTCTTCCAAGGAGCAAGCGTCTCTTAATTGCATGGCTGCAGTCACCATCTGCAGTGATTTTGAAGCCCAAGAAAATAAAGGATGTCATGGTTTCCATTGTTTCCCCTCTGTTTGCATGAAGTGATGGGACCAGATGCCATGATCTTAGTTCTGAATGTTGAGTTTTAAGGTAGCTTTTTCACTCTCTTCTTTCACCTTCATTAAGACGCTCTTTAGTTCTTCACTTTCTGCCATAAGGGTGGTGTCATCTGCATATCTGAGGTTATTGATATTCCAGCAATCTTGATTCCAGCTTGTGCTTCATCCAGCTTGGCATTTCGCATGATGTACTCTGCACATAAATAAGCAGGGTGACAGTATACAGCCTTGATGTACTCCTCTCCCAAGTTTGAATCACTTTGTTGTTCAGTGTCTGGTTCTTGCTGTTGCTTCTTGATCTGCATACAGGTTTCTCAGGAGGCAGGTCAGGTGGTCTGGTAGTCCCATCTCTTGAAGAATTTTCCAGTTTGTTGTGATCCACACAAAGGCTTTAGTGTAGTCAGTGAAGCAAAGGTAGATGTTTTTCTGGAATCCTCTTGCTTTCTTGATGATCCAACAGATGTTGGCAGTTTGATCTCTGATTCCTCTGCCTTTTCTAAATCCAGCTTGAATATCTGGAGGTTCTCAGTTCACTTGCTATTGGAGCCTGGCTTGGAGAATTTTGGCATTACATTGCTAGCATGTGAGACGAGTGCAGCTGTGCAGTAGTTTGTTCCTGGGTCAGCGTGTCCTGAGGGTGGCTTTAAGTGGAGGTATCAGAGGGGCTCGAGGTGCAGGGAGGGGAGGAGACGGCCTCTCACGTCTGTGCGTCTCCCCACAGACGGCTGCCCCTGGTTGGTGATCACAGACTTCGGCTGCTGCCTGGCTGATGAGCGTGTCGGCCTGCAGTTGCCTTTCACCAGCTGGTATGTGGACCGCGGCGGAAACGGCTGCCTGATGGCTCCTGAGGTGAGTCCCACTGAGCGTGTCATGTGCCACCAGCAGAGCCTCTCCCACCAGGCTTCCTCCCTGTTTACTCAACACTTTCATCTTTTCTGACCCATAATTTATCAGAAGTCCCCTCCCTGTCTCTTCGCCTGGAACTGATGTCCCAGGAGAGATGAGTTTTGTCAGCCTGAAGTAGGCAGCCTGAGCACATTTGCTTGGATCTGAGCTACAGTTCATTCCAATTCTGAGTTCCTTGGGACAGAGTCCAGACTAGTGCATGAATCGGGTGCCGTGCAGAAGCACGGATAGGTTTCAAGTACCAGCAGCGTGACTGTTCACTTGTTGCTTTCCGAGCAGGTGTCCACAGCCTGCCCTGGCCCCAGGGCAGTGATCGACTACAGCAAGGCGGACGCCTGGGCGGTGGGCGCACTCGCCTACGAAATCTTCGGGCTCCCCAATCCCTTTTACGGCCAGGGCAGGGCCCACCTAGAAAGCCGCAGCTACCAGGAGGCTCAGCTGCCAGCACTGCCCGAGTGGGCGCCGTGGGGCGTGAGGTGCCTGGTGAGGTCGCTGCTGCAGCGGGAGGCCTGCAAGGTGAGGTGGTTCAGGCTTACAGGGGGCGTGTGGACGGGAACCTCAGGTCGCCTTCCAGAGTAAAGGGCAGGGCTGGGCAGGCACTGGAGTGAAAAGCGGCTCCTCTGTCTTACAGAGGTGATGGCCACGTACAGAACACACAACAGGCTGGAATATAGATAGCGGGGGAGCTGGCCACCAAGTTTGGAGTCAGGATTCCAACAGTCAACTCTTCTTGGCTTTAGTTGCTTAAAGTTACTCAGAGGGAAACAGATGCAGTTTTAAGACATGTTTAATGAAGATATAGAATCAGCTGAGATCTAACCAGCAGATAGGATGAACTCTCCTAAGAGATCTGGACATTTTGAAATTACTCCAAAGGCTAACATATTTGAAACCTTAAAAAGAGTGGCAGGGCCAGTGCGGGTGGCATGTGGAGTGGAGAAAGCATGGGCAGACCAGGCTCACAGTCCCGCCCTACCACCAGCCCCTCACCACGGGCAGCAGGCGGTCATGTGTGCGCTGCCGTCATGACGTTTGGACAGCTCCCCTCACCCTGGACACAGCTCCTGGGCCTCAGGGCCAGGAGGGACTTCCCTGACAGTCCAGTGGTGGCCTCCCAAGATTCCAATGCAGGGACACAGGTTTGATCCCTGGTTGGGGAACTAAGATCACATATGCCATGCTGCATGGCAAAAAAAATCTTAATCAAAAAAAAGGCCCAGGAAGGGGAGGCTATTCCAACAATGTCCCCTACCCATACCCCACCCCACCCCAAATTCGTACCCATGGGAAAGCCTGGGGCATGGGTAGAATGAGCCAGTGTGTGTGCAGAGTACTGCAGGAGGGAAGGGTGAGAGTATGCTCAGGGCCAGAGAAGGGAAGACCCTGAAACAGGCTGCACTAACAAAGCGGGCTGTGGGTGAAGACCGTCACAGGTGCTCTATCTAAGCTCCGGCTCCCCTTCCTGTTGCAGAGGCCATCCGCCCGAGTGGCTGCTAACGTGCTTCACTTAAGCCTCTGGGGTGAACACACGCTCGCCCCGAAGAACCTGAAACTAGACGAGATGATTGGCTGGCTCCTCCAACAATCAGCCGCCACTCTGCTGGCCAACAGGCTGACGGAGAACTGTGTGGAAACGAAAATGAAGATGCTGTTTCTGGCCAACCTGGAGTATGAAGCGCTGAGCCAGGCGGCCCTCCTCCTCGACTCCTGGAGGGCAGCCCCGAGACAGCTGCTGTAGCTGGTGAATTACTAAAAGAACTTTCCAGTATCTGTGTCGTGATGGTCTGTGAATGCTGAGCAGGTGCCTCCTAGGTGAGGGGACGGGGGAGTCAGGAGGAAAGATGGCACGGGGAGGGAGAGTCAGCAAAGAAAAGGCCTCAGGTTTGGGAGATGGAAGGAGCAGCTCGAGGTCACGATCTAACCACTAACTCGCTCTAGCTGTGTGATTTTGCCTAGCTGTGTGATTCTGATGCATTGTCCAAGTTCTCTTACCTGTGAAATGAAGACATTGCTCTCGATAGAGGTCAGCAAACTTTTCCCGTCGAGGGCTAGTGCTCAGGCTGTCGCAGCTACTCAGCTCTGCCATCGTGGCGCAGACAGCCTTCAATGTGTGAACAAGTTCAGCTTCACTTAGGGACCCTGAGATTTGGAATTTCATGTGTCACTAAATATTCTTAATTTTTTCAACCACTTAAAAGGTGAAAGCCATTTTTAGCTTGCAGGCCTGCAAAAATCAGGCAGCCAGCCAGACCGGCCCACAGACCAAGTTTGCCAACCCCTCATCTAGATGACCACAAAGGGCCTAACCCTCGAGAAATGCTAGCCAACCACCAGGCTCCTTTGTGCATCAGCGCTGCCCACGTGACGCCCTGGGCACACAGATCCAAAGGATAAGCTCTGTCCCAGGCAAGAGGCTGCTGCTGCTGCTGCTGCTGCTGCTGCTAAGTCGCTTCAGTCGTGTCCGACTCTGTGCGACCCCATAGACGGCAGCCCAACAGGCTCCCCCGTCCCTGGGATTCTCCAGGCAAGAACACTGGAGTGGGTTGCCATTTCCTTCTCCATTGTGTGAAAGCGAAAAGTGAAAGTGAAGTCGTTCACTCGCGACCGACTCCTAGCGACCCCATGGAGAGGCTGCTCGGGTGTAAACCACTGACCAGAGTCCTGTCCTCCTAGACCTCTGAAAAGTCAGTGGCCGAGTGGGTCTGTTAGGTGAGGCTGAGCTGAGGAAGGTCAGACCTGTGCTGTGGCCAGAGTTCACACGGGTCAGGATAGTCAGGTGTCAGAGTGAACAGCACGTGAGTGAGGCGTGAGACGGGAGCAGCCCTGGGTGCTGGTGACAAGCATCGCCGCGGAGCTCGTGCAGCCGCTGACTTGAGTCCAGCAGAGTGCCGGTGACTAATGAAATGCAGATTAACAGGGCAGTGTTCTGAACTTGCTGATTGTCCCTTCTGACTAGCATTTCTTAAAGGAATTGTGACGAATTAAATGCATATTGACAACTGCAAAATATGTAAGTGCCTCAAACTGAATACTTGGCTTTTAAGAGTAATCCTCACACTAAAGACAATCATAGTGGAAACAGGATCATACAACTTTACGTGTGCTTTTAGGAACACAACCAGGGCCTAAAGCAAGGTGAATATGCCGCGAGGTTCTTCTCAACCAAGCAGTTCTATAATTCTAAAGTCAAGTCCTGTTACCCTAGCTTTCCCATCTCTGTGATGTCCCCACTGGCCTTTATTAACCAGATTTTACTCCCCTTGACATTCAGCAGCTGTGTCATTTCCAGACTTCAGCAAAACTAAAAAGGGCCACTTACTACTTTGTACCCCATCATTTCTCAACAGCGATCCCCCATCAGCAAAGTACAACAGGGGTCAGATGAAATGTGAGGGCCGTGTTTCTCTTTATTTTAGAAATGAGAGTTGACGTCACATATGAAAAAATAACACTTAGCATTCAAGGTGGAAAAACAAATTATTCCCTAACCCTCCACCCCTTGGTACTCAATGTTTCATCTCCCACTGAGGTAAAGCTGTGCCATTGTCCGTGGCTTAAAAACAACCAAAAACCACCAGAAAGGCGGAAGCAAACCAATCCTATGAAAACCCTCCGCCTCTGTTCCCAGGAGCGCAGGGCGCCAGCCCCTCAGTCGGACTTCTCCTTCTCCTTCATGTGCAGGAAGACGACGCTGAAGATGAAGAGCCCGACCATCATGGAGAAGGCGCTGGCGTAGTAGGGGTAGGCCGAGGGGATGAAGCGCTCGTACTGCGTGTGCTGCAGCGGCCGCACCGACACCTGCAAACGAAGGGCAGCAGTGCCGGGCCCTGGCCGCGCGGGGGACGGGGCACAAGGCGCGGGGCAGGCAGAGAAGGGGGCTCACCTGAGTGGAGGAGTACAGGTGCGTGTAGCCTAGCCGGTTGTAATCCACTTTGAACTGGAACACACCGTACACGTCAGGCAACTTGAACTGGACGCTGTATTTGCCACCTGGGGAAGAGCCAAGACATACAGCCAGGAGGGGCAGACCGAGGCAGGGATGGGCTTCCAGAGCTGTCTCTCGCAAGAGCTGTGCTTACCTTTCCTCTTCAAGAAGGTCCTCACAAAAGGGTCAATGCGGACAAACTCCAGCTGAATGTCATCGCCATCAAAGGGGACCCACTTGCCATCTGAGAGCTGTTCGATGACGATGCTGTACTCCTGAGACAAGCAGCTGGGGTAAGCCCGGGGGCCAGTGACGGGCAGGACAGCCTCGCCTTCAGCTGCACTGAATCCTCCCGTGACTCCGGCAGGCCCCCCCACCCCAACAGTGGGGACGCACCCAGGCAGCCTGGCCCTCTGACCTACCCGCGGGAGCCTGCACCCAACAGTGCTCTCCCGGAGCCCACTGGCGTGCCTGAGGGGCCCTGCTTCCACAGTCGCCGCGCCGGCCTCTCCTGATTCTCCAGACCCCACTCAACATGAATTCTACCCCCAGGGGTGTAAACCAGCAAAGCCCCGCCCCGCTCTGTGTTCCCACAGCAAAAGCACACCTCCTCCACAGAAGGCCGCCTGTTAGGGTGAGTTTATATGCCAGGCTCTCTGCACCTGAGCTGACTTCTTAGGGTGCAGATGAACTTATTCAGCCTCGTTTAGGCGCTTCAGACCCAGCACCAAAGTGTTGAGTGCTTTTGAGCGGAATCAACTTTGCCCAAAGCCAGGGCCCCTCCAGCGCCAGGCTCTTACCACTAGGTCAGTGACGGTATAGGCGTTGGGTGGCGCTGTCTCGCCCACCCGATGATGGGACACGGGCCCCACCCGGAGCACCCCCTCCTCCTTGAACACCCAGCGGGAAAGGGCCACAGCCAGCTCGTAGTTGCCAGTCTGGGAATACCTGCAGAAGCAGAAACGGAGAGGCTGCAGCCGGGGACCTACTTCCCTCCAGCGGCGCCTGGTAAACCAGTCACCAGGCACCAGACAGACCACACCCGGCCAGGCCCTGCCTGAAGGCCACACACGTCTGGGATCCTGCTTGAGGGGAACACAGGAAAGGTTGACAGGCGTGACACGCTGCTCCGGGTGTCAGCTACGCGGTAAGTGCACAACTGCCAAAACATCAGTGACAGGAGTTTGAACAAACTCCGGGAGATAGTGAAGGACAGGGAAGCCTGGTGCGCTGCAGTCCACGGAGTCGCAGTCAGGCACGATTAGTGACTCCACCACCACCACCACCACCACCAGCACCACCCGTCTCCAGATAAGTCACTACTACCACGAAAAGTCTAGATTGCCAACAGCAGCAATAAAGTGACAAAGTCTTCCAGAAAGCACCGGAAGATACTCAGCCTCCAACACTTTCAGCTAAAAGGCTCCCTCCTCCTCCCGGTCTGCACAGACCTACCACTTGGTGCCCCCAGGCCCCTGCGTCTACCTCTGGGAGCCGGGTGCGGCCTTCTGCACCGCCGAGTTGAAGAAGGCGTCGCTGAAGAAGTCAAGGGAGCCGCTGAAGATGACCCGGGCATTGTTCCGGGCCTGCAGCCCCGCGACGAGCAGGGTGTTCTTCCCCACGGCATGCGGGTACTGGTGGCAACAAGCGGTGTCAGCCAAGAGGGCTGAGACCCCCCTGCCGCCCTCACCTACCCATTCCTCATCCCACTGCCGCCACCAAGGGGCTCTCCCGGTTGCTGTGCACTTTCAGATAAAAAGCGCTGGCCAGGCCCAGGAGCTGGAGGCCTCGAGGCTGCAAAAGCCCTCACCTGGGTGATGGGTTTATCCGGGAAGAAGGAGTAAGAGGTGGAAGAGCCCGTCAGGATGTCCAGCACCAAAGGATTGTCAGGGTCAGCCACCATCCTGGAGAAGGAAAGGAGAATCGCCCAATTCTGACCCCCAAGAACAGCCCAAAGGACGGGGGTCCCCCAGGAGCCACTTCTTCACAGAATTCATCACACTTCCTAAAAGCCAAACCCCGAGCCCTCCTCTTGCTGTGACGATGGAATCTGACTCAGTGTCACATTTAATCTCACCCACGTGCTCCGGGGGAAAGAAAGCCTTCCGACAAAAGTGACCCCCTTCTTCCCCCAGGCTTCTGCCGGCCTCTCCTGCTCACTCACCCCACACCCCGAAAGAGGATGGGATTCAGAGATGATTTCCCAACGATGGTGGGGGCCTTCAGCAGGTTCTCTGTGTCAGCCACGATGAGCGTGTGCTGCCCGAGCAGAGGGAAATTGAATCAGAAAGTCCCCCAGCCGGGGGGCCCCTCCCAAGCCCCTCCTAGTTTCGAGGCTGAGCTGGTTACCTGGCCAAGGTCTGAGACGTCATAGTTGTGATGGTCGATGACAGCTGTTTTTTCCTCGTCGAACTCAATCCCACACTCACTGCCCAGCTCTCGGAGAGGGTCACCTGCACAGACCCGAGAGACGCCTGACTGCGCCCTGAAGCCGGGGCCCTGGGCCGAGCAGTGTCCCTGCTGCCAGCATCCTCACAACTCACCTTACCAGTCACCCCCGGGCCCTGCGGCCTCACCAAGCCGGGCGCAGCCCCCACGACCCCTGGGCAACAGCATGGTGTTCTGCCTGTGGGAGTCAGGATCTAAACTGATACCACCACCACCCGACCTCCTCTCTCCGCAAGTACACAGTGAGCTTGGTTCTGCACAAAAACTTGCTTTGAAGCAAAGTAATTACCTCGGGCAAACTTCATCTGGATGAGTCTGAACTGAGAAGGTTTCTCTGATCTTCATCAACACCCAACCAAGACCCCACCCAACAATGGCTTTAAAAACCTACCCCCACTGGAGAAAAGGAAACGAGAGCGGCCAGGGGGTGCTCACTGGTGCAGCTGGTGGTTAAGTACATGGGGTTCGGGATCCTACTCCCCTCTCCCTGCTTCTAAGTATCTTTGAAAATGTCCAAAATAGGAACAAAAATCTGTTTATCTTCCCTCTTGCCTTCTTTTTTTAAGAGCCGCCAAAAACAGCAAAAGAAACAAAAGGAAAAAGCAAAACGAAGGAAAAGAAACACAGGGGTCCCAGCTCTTAGACAGGACCTGCTCCTCAGCTCCCCGGCTCTGGTCACGGGAGGCGCAGGAGGGACTGAGGGCGCTGCAGCGCCCGCCCGCCCTGGCAGGGCTCCCCCACCTCCCCGCCGCGAACGCCCACTTGGCAGCTTCCAGGTGTACAGCTCCCAGCTCCCTGGAGAAACGGTGGGAGGCGCCACCAGCTCCCGGGCCAGACTCACCGATGTCTGAGCTGGCAGCCACCAGGACACTGCCTCCGCCGTCGATGAAGGCACTGATGGTCTCCACGTTGATGTTCCCTCCAAAATCTGAAACAAGGGCCAGGCTCAGGGCCCAGAGGCTTCCTCCCACTGCTCCTCTGACATCCGGGTGGGGAGGGTGGCCCGCAGACCGTGCTAAGTCGCTTCAGGTGTGTCCGACTCTTTGTGACCCCATGGGCTGCAGCCCGCCAGGCTCCCCTGTCCATGGGATTCTCCAGGCAGGAATACTGGAGTGGGCTGCCAAGCCTTCCTCTAGGGGATCTTCCCGACCCAGGGAGTGAACACTGGCAAGTGGGTTCTTAAGCAGCTGAGTCCCACCAGAGACCAGGCACAACCAATTACAGAATAGCACCCTCTGGGCGCCCAAAGCAAGAGGGACCTCTACCATACATATCCTGACAGGGCAATGTCCCAGTTCCTCAGTGTGAAGATCCAAGAATAATGGCTCCAATTCATAAACCTTTAGAAGTACAAATGAAACACTCAGACACCTACCAATCACAGCTGTCAAGTCAGTCATACACATTTCAAGTCGCACACAAACTATTTATCTAGAAATGCCACGTTTCTTCACTCCCATTCCATGAAACAAGTTGCAGCGGATCACCTGTACCTTTCCATCCGCAATGTCTTCCCTTGAGCCGCTCCTGGGGCCCCTGGCCGTTCTCCAGAGCCCATCCACCTCACCCCCGCGAGCCCGCCTGAGAAGAGGCACTCCCGCACCTCAGGATGCTGCTGTCACGGGACCCGGGTATCCTCTGCCCGACACGAGACGTTTCCCCCTGCTAACCCCACAGGTCTAGGTCTAGCACAGTCACAGCAGGACCACTTCATGTGCTGTTTTAAAGTGAGCACCAAAAGGCACATGAACTTTCAGCACCTGTAAGACCACACCCTTTTCTGGTCAGAGGGTCAGGGGGCGGCCATAAGCGCCCAGAGCTGGCACTGAGGGGCTGCAGCAGGCTCGAGTGCTGAGTCGCGCAGCCGTGTCAGGCTCTCTGCACCCCGTGGACTGCAGCCCACCAGGCTCCTCTGTCCTGGGGATTCTCCAGGCAAGGATACTGGAGTGGGCTGCAGGCCCTCCTCCAGGGCATCTTCCCCACCCAGGGAGGGAACCCAGGTCTCCCGCATTGCAGGCGGA
The DNA here is from genome assembly GCA_006410635.1 of Cephalophus harveyi. Lineage (NCBI taxonomy): Eukaryota > Metazoa > Chordata > Mammalia > Artiodactyla > Bovidae > Cephalophus > Cephalophus harveyi. Next base: position 123,635 of record SJYT01059222.1, read on the forward strand.
TGCTTCACTGTCTGAGCCTCCAGGGAAGCCCTCAAGGGCCCTCCCCAAAGGCGCCCCTGGCGTTCAGCACGAAGCAGTGGCCAGAGTGCTCAGTGACTCACCCTTTCATTCCCTGAGAATTGCTTCCTGTGTGCTGGGAAGAAAAGGCAGGACAAGGGGCCGGCGTACATGTATGCTGGCCAGGGAGACGCCGGGGACGTGCGTGTGAGAAGCTGAGAGTGAGCAAGCCATCTAGGGACGTGAGCACCTGGGCACCAGGAACGGCAGGTGCAAGGCCCCTGAGGCAGGCGACTCGTCACCAGGGAGCAGCCCAGTGTGGCAGAGGGGGCGCGGCGCGGCGGAGGAAGCCGGGCACTGCCGCTTCTGTGGGCTCTGTGACAGTGGCCACGGGGGAGCCACCGAGGCCTTTGAGCAGGAGGCCAAGACGATCTCCTTGTGCCTTGAAAGGGTGGCTCTGGTGGCTATGAGGGGAACCAGGAGCAGGGGTGAGGACGGACACAGGGACAGGGGCCACTGCAGTCACCCAGGCAGTGAGGAGGGGCGCCTGCACCCCAGCAGTGGAGGGGGTGGTCGGCAGGAGGCGGGAAGGAGGGGGAGGAAGCAGGGCGGCCCTGCGCCCCCACGCCGAGGGCCAAGCCTGATGAGGGAGGGAGGCACGAAGGACGGCGCCACGATCTCTGCCCGAGCAACGGGAAGGCTGGAGGTGCCGTTCACCCCGACTGGACACGCAAGTCTGTCCACTACATCCACTGGGCAGTTAGAAATGAGCTCACAATGTAAGTCTGTAACGACGTGAACGTGAGGACGGCCCTCCTTTCTGAGCGGTGACTTTCAGGAGAAAGAAAAGCACAGCACTTTACCGATAGACAGAAAATCTTAGGGGTGGGGGGCGCCCAAGCCCTTAGCCCACACCGAGCCTTCCAGCCAGCCTCCTCCAGAGAGGCTGGGCAAACCCTTAGGCAACACAAAGAAGCTGCCTGGTCCAGCACAGGGGTTCCCAGCAAAGTGATTCTGCCACTCAAGGCAATACCCACAGACGTTTCTCGTCACCAGGGGAAGCAGGCTGCTGGTACCTGGTGGGTAGGGGCTCAGGACGCTGCCCTGACCAAGACGGTGCCCACAACACAAAATCATCCACCCAAAGTGTCAGGAAACTTGCTGCTGAGACTCCACCACAGTGACAGACAGGGAACTGATGATTTATTGTTGTTTAGTCACTAGTGAAGTGAGCAAGTGAAGTTGCTCAGTCATGTCCAACTCTTTACGACCCCATGGACTGTAGCCTACTGGGCTCCTCCATCCATGGGATTCTCCAGGAAAGAATACTGGAGCAGTTTGCCATTTCCTTCTCCAGGGGAACTTCCCGACCCAGGGATCGAACCTGGGTCTCCCGCATTATAGGCAGACACTTTACCGTCTGAGCCACTAGCAATGGGTAGAAAATTCAGCCAGACTCCTTCATCCATGGGATTTTCCAGGCAAGAGTACTGGAGTGGGTTGCCATTTCCTTCTCCAGGGGATCTTCCCGACCCAGGGATCAAACCCAGGTCTCCCGCATTGCGGGCAGACGCTTTAACCTCTGAGCCACCAGGGAAGTTTAGTCACTAAGTCATGTCCAACTCTTTGCAACCCCACGGACTGCAGCACGCCAGGCTCCTCTGTCCTCCACCATCTCCCGGAGCTTGCTCAAATCCACGTCCCTTGAGCTAGTGATGCTGTCTAACTATCTTATCCTCTGTTGTCCCCTTCTTCAATATTTCCCAGCATCAGGGTCTTTCCAACGAATCAGCTCTTCACATCAAGTAGCCAAAGTATTGGAGTTTCAGCTTCAACATCAGTCCTTCCAATGAATATTCAGGACTGATCTCCTTTAGGATGGGCTGACTGGATCTCCTTGCAGTCCAAGGGACTCTCAAGAGTCTTCTCCAACATCACAGTTCAAAAGCATCAATTCTTCAGACCTCAACTTTCTTTATAGTCCAACTCTCACTTCCGTATGAATGAAACTGAGATACCTGGGCTTAACTCCAGGCATCATGCCTTGAAAACCCAGGGAAGAGTATGAAAAGGCAAAAAGGACCATTATATCTACTACTGTGGGCAAGAATCCCTTAGAAGAAGTGGAGTAGCCATCACAGTCAACAAGAGTCTGAAATGCAATACTAGGGTGCAAACTCAAAAACGACAGAATAATCTCTATTCATTTCCAAGGCAAACCATTCAATATCATGGTAATTCGAGTCTATCCCCCAACCACTAATGTCAAAGAAGCTGAACAGTTCTATGAAGACCTACAAGATCTTCTAAAACTAAAACCAAAAAATGATACCCTTTTCATCATAGGGGATGGAAATGCAAAGGTAGGAAGTCAAGAGATACTTGGAGTAACAGGCAAGTTTGGCCTTGGAGTACAAAATGAAGCAGGGAAAAGGCTAACAGAGTTTTCCCAAAAGAACGCAGTTCAGTTCAGTTCAGTCGCTCAGTCGTGTCCGACTCTTTGCAACCCCATGAATCGCAGCACACCAGGCCTCCCTGTCCATCACCATCTCCCGGAGGTCACTCAGACTCATGTCCATCGAGTCCATGATACCATCCAGCCATCTCATCCTTGGTCGTCCCCTTCTCCTTCTGCCCTCAATCCCTCCCAGAACCGATAGACAGAAAATCTTAGGGGTGGGGGGCGCCCAAGCCCTTAGCCCACACCGAGCCATCCAGCCAGCCTCCTCCAGAGAGGCTGGGCAAACCCTTAGGCAACACAAAGAAGCTGCCTGGTCCAGCACAGGGGTTCCCAGCAAAGTGATTCTGCCACTCAAGGCAATACCCACAGACGTTTCTCGTCACCAGGGGAAGCAGGCTGCTGGTACCTGGTGGGTAGGGGCTCAGGACGCTGCCCTGACCAAGACGGTGCCCACAACACAAAATCATCCACCCAAAGTGTCAGGAAACTTGCTGCTGAGACTCCACCACAGTGACAGACAGGGAACTGATGATTTATTGTTGTTTAGTCACTAGTGAAGTGAGCAAGTGAAGTTGCTCAGTCATGTCCAACTCTTTACGACCCCATGGACTGTAGCCTACTGGGCTCCTCCATCCATGGGATTCTCCAGGAAAGAATACTGGAGCAGTTTGCCATTTCCTTCTCCAGGGGAACTTCCCGACCCAGGGATCGAACCTGGGTCTCCCGCATTATAGGCAGACACTTTACCGTCTGAGCCACTAGCAATGGGTAGAAAATTCAGCCAGACTCCTTCATCCATGGGATTTTCCAGGCAAGAGTACTGGAGTGGGTTGCCATTTCCTTCTCCAGGGGATCTTCCCGACCCAGGGATCAAACCCAGGTCTCCCGCATTGCGGGCAGACGCTTTAACCTCTGAGCCACCAGGGAAGTTTAGTCACTAAGTCATGTCCAACTCTTTGCAACCCCACGGACTGCAGCACGCCAGGCTCCTCTGTCCTCCACCATCTCCCGGGGCTTGCTCAAATCCACGTCCCTTGAGCTAGTGATGCTGTCTAACTATCTTATCCTCTGTTGTCCCCTTCTTCAATATTTCCCAGCATCAGGGTCTTTCCAACGAATCAGCTCTTCACATCAAGTAGCCAAAGTATTGGAGTTTCAGCTTCAACATCAGTCCTTCCAATGAATATTCAGGACTGATCTCCTTTAGGATGGGCTGACTGGATCTCCTTGCAGTCCAAGGGACTCTCAAGAGTCTTCTCCAACATCACAGTTCAAAAGCATCAATTCTTCAGACCTCAACTTTCTTTATAGTCCAACTCTCACTTCCGTATGAATGAAACTGAGATACCTGGGCTTAACTCCAGGCATCATGCCTTGAAAACCCAGGGAAGAGTATGAAAAGGCAAAAAGGACCATTATATCTACTACTGTGGGCAAGAATCCCTTAGAAGAAGTGGAGTAGCCATCACAGTCAACAAGAGTCTGAAATGCAATACTAGGGTGCAAACTCAAAAACGACAGAATAATCTCTATTCATTTCCAAGGCAAACCATTCAATATCATGGTAATTCGAGTCTATCCCCCAACCACTAATGTCAAAGAAGCTGAACAGTTCTATGAAGACCTACAAGATCTTCTAAAACTAAAACCAAAAAATGATACCCTTTTCATCATAGGGGATGGAAATGCAAAGGTAGGAAGTCAAGAGATACTTGGAGTAACAGGCAAGTTTGGCCTTGGAGTACAAAATGAAGCAGGGAAAAGGCTAACAGAGTTTTCCCAAAAGAACGCAGTTCAGTTCAGTTCAGTCGCTCAGTCGTGTCCGACTCTTTGCAACCCCATGAATCGCAGCACACCAGGCCTCCCTGTACAGTAGTCAGAGCAAATACCCTCTTCCAACAACATAAGAGACAACTCTACACATGGACATCACCAGATGGTCAATACTGAAATCAGACTAATTTATATTTTTTGCAACCTAAGTTGGAGAAGCTCTACACGGTGAGCAAAAATGAGACCGGGAGCTGAGATCATGAACTACTTATTGCAAAATTCAGACCTAAATTGAAGAAAGTAGGGAAAATCACTACACCATTCAGATATGACCTAAATCAAGTCCCTTACACTTATACAGTGGAAGTAACAAATAGATTCAAGGGATTAGATCTAATAGACAGAGTACCTGAAGAACTATGGATGGAGGTTCATAACACTGGACAGGAGGCGGTGATCAAAACCATCCCCAAGAAAAAGAAATGCAAAAAGGCAAAATGGTTGTCTAAAAAGGCCTTACAAATAGCTGAGAAAGAAGAGAAGTAAAAGTCCAAGGAGAAAAGGAAAGATACACCCATCTGAATGCAGAGTTCCAAAGAATAGCAAGGAGAGATAAGAAAGTCTTCTTAAGTGAGGAAACAATAGAATGGAGAGTAGAGATCTCTTCAAGAAAATTAAGAGACACCAAGGGAACATTTCATGTAAAGATGGGCACAATAAAGGACAGAAACGGTATGGACCTAACAGAAGCAGAAGATATTAAAAAGAGGTCACAAAAATACACAGAAAAACTGTACAAAAAAGATCTTCATGACTCAGATAACCACGATGGTGTGATCACTCACCTAGAGCCAGACATCCTGGAATGCAAAGTCAAGTGGGTCTTAAAAAGCATTACTACCAACAAAGCTAGTGGAGGTGATAGAATTCCAGCTGAGTTATTTCAAATCCTAAAAGATGATGCTGTGAACACTCAATATGCCAACAAATTGGGAAAACTCAGCAGTGGCTACAGGACTGGAGAAGGTCAGTTTTCATTCCAATCCCAAAGAAAGGCAATGCCAAAGAATGCTCAAACTACTGCACAATTGCACTCATTTCACACACTGGCAAAGTAATGCTCAAAATTCTCCAAGCCAGGCTTCAACAATACGTGAACTGAGACCTTCCAAATGTTCAAGCTGGTTTTAGGAAAGGCAGAAAAACCAGAGATCAAATTGCCAACATCTGTTGGACAACAGAAAAAGCAGACTCCAGAAAAACATCTACCTCAGTTTCATTGACTACACTAAAGCCTAAGACTGTGTGGACCACCACAAACTCTGGAAAATTCTTAAAGAGATGGGAATACCAGACCACCTGACTTGCCTCCTGAGAAATCTGTATGCAAGTCAAGAAGCAAAAGTGAGATCAGGACATGGAACAACAGACTGGTTCCAAATCAGGAAAGGACTACGTCAAGGCTGTATACTGTCGCCCTGCTTATTTAACTTCTATGCAGAGTACATCATGAGAAATGACAAGCTGGATGAAGCACAAGCTGGAATCAAGACTGCTGGGAGAAATATCAATAACCTCAGATATGCAGATGACACCACCCTTATGGCAGAAAGTGAAGAACTAAAGAGCCTCTTGATGAAAGTGAAAGAGGAGAGTGAAAAAGTTGGCTTAAAATCAACATTCACAAAACTCCTAATCATGGCATCTGGTCCCATCACTTCATGGCAAATAGATGGGGAAACAATGGAAACAGTGACAGACTATTTTTTTAGGCTCCAAAATCACTGCAGATGTTGACTGCAGCCCTGCAATTAAAAGATGCTTTCTCCTTAGAAGAAAAAGTATGACAAACCTAGACAGCATGTTAAAAAGTAGAGACATCACTTCGTCAACAAAGGTCCATCTAGTCAAGGCTATGGTTTTTCCATTAGTCATGTACAGATGTGAGAGTTGGACCATAAAGAAGGCTGGGCACTGAAGATTTGATGCTTTTGAACTGTGATGTTGGAGAAAACTCTTGAGAGTCCCTTGGATTGCAAGGAGATCAAACCAGTTGATCTTAAATCAATCTTGAATATTCATTGGAAGGACTGATGCTGAAGCTGAAGCTCCAATACTTTGGCCACCTGATGTGAAGTGCCGACTCACTGGAAAAGGCCCTGATGCTGGGAAAGACTGAAGGCAGAGGAGAAGGGGATGATAGAGGATGATAGATGGCATCACTGACTCGATGGACATGAGTTTGAGTAAACTCCAGGAGTTGGTGATGGACAGGAAGGCCTGGCGTGCTGCAGTCCATGGGGTCACAAAGAGTCAGACACGACTGAGCGACTGAAGAACAACAAATCTAGGCAACCCCTTCACCTTTCTGAGCCCGTTTCCCCATCTATAAAACAAGGACTCGGTGTTTCCCAGGTACATAGGACACGCTGAGGATCCTTCTCCTATAGCCACTACTGCATGTGCCTTCAGAGCTTCCAGATCCCAGAAGAGCAAGGAACCCACTGACACGTGGAGGAGGCAGCCAGGCCGGGGTCCTCACACCTAAGAGGGCCTAGTGGTCACAGTACCACAGAAGGGCACTCAGAGCCCTTATCCTGGACGCGACTTATCCTGAACACCCTCGACCTCCAGAACATGCTAGCCTTCTCCCTAGGGGTGTCTGAGACGGTTTCCCTCAAGATTGGTCCCCATCCTGCAAGAGACAGAAAAGTTGACCACAGAGATGCCGGGCAGGGCTTCAAATAACACTGAATCTCAGAGACATTATTCCATTTCTTTTCCCTGCTTTCTCCATCGAGAATGGTCACAGTTCAATACTGGCCTTAACACTTCTCTCAACCAGCTCATCTCCTCTTTTAAGAGGACGCTTCAGGTCCAAAACCTGTAGCAGGTCAAGAACCAGCCAGAACTTGATGGCATTGCATTCATTCTGTTTATACTTTCCTCCACAGAAAGCAAACGGTGGGGCCGCACTGGCTTTCCATTCTCAGTGGTGACAACATGTTCATTACTAGTTTTCTTTCAAACTGGGCTTTTTTTTTTTTAAAGCAGGTCGATTTGAAGAAAAACGTTACTATCACAAATATGGCAAGTGGTAAAGGAGATCCAACCAGTCCATTCTGAAGGAGATCAACCCTGGAATTTCTTAGGAAGGAATGATGTTAAAGCTGACACTCCGGTACTTTGGCCACCTCATGCGAAGAGTTGACTCGTTGGAAAAGACTCTGATGCTGAGAGGGATTGAGGGCAGGAGGAAAAGGGGACGACCGAGGATGAGATGGCTGGATGGCATCACTGACTCGATGGGTATCAGTCTGGGTGAACTCCGGGAGATGGTGATGGACAGGGAGGCCTGGCGTGCTGCGATTCATGGTCGCAAAGGGTCGGACACGACTGAGCGACTGAACTGAACTGAACTGAAAGATCATGAAGTGGGTACAGAAATTACTCCGATTTCTGAAACAGTATCTTAGGCTCTGCCATTTCTCCCACTAACAACAGCCTACCTCAGCCTCCTCAACCCACCTCTGCACTTCCCACCCTCTCAGTGACCCTTCTAAGCACAACTCAGACAGTCCCTCCACTCCATCTTGGACATTCTGACACGTGGTTTGGTAACTCATTTCAAGTCCTTATTTATATCTCCTCACAGACAGGTTGCAAGACTCCTCAAGGGTAGCCTCTGTCTCTTTTCGGTACTACTTTCAGAGTTCCAGCATAGCAGCAATCCAGCCAACACCACTTAACCTGCTGAAGGCATCATTCGCCCGCCTGGCCGACTTGAAGATTTTAATGCACAACTGAACTTGCCTCCGAAAAGCCAATTCCAAAGGTACATGTTACAGGGGAGTTGGGAGCACCTCGCCAAGTAATGGGAAACTAGGGGAAAAAAATACATCAGGGGTTTGGCAGATCCCAATCTCACATGAACCACAGAGAAGAAAGTCGATGCCAGTGAAGTGACAGCCTTCCTAAGCTTCATGAGCTGAACAGAGAGACGGCAGTCCTGACTTCCCCCGAATAGGGACAACCTGTGTCCTCTGAGAAAAAGATAAACTGAAGCCACTAAAGAAGAGAATGCCTAGGATGCTCACTGAAAAAGCACAACAAAAAGGGAAACAGCCAAAGGAACTGGGGATATTTAGTCTGGAGAAGAAACAACTGAATGACTCAGGACCTGATTATGCAAAGGCTATGCCTCTAAGCAAAATATGCATTAGACCTATTCTCTTAGGCCCTGGAGAGTATCAGAAACCCTTTTCCTCCTTGCCCCAAATAAACAAAGCAGGAAGTGGGAGACAAATTTCAGTTTAATACATGATCTTCTTAACAGAGTTGTACACTGGCAGATTGAGTTGCCTCCTAAAACAGTAAGCTGTCACAGGAATGTCAACTAGAAAATCTAGTGAAGATGTTCATTTGGTTCAACAACTAGTTTTCTGCTAAGCCCTGGATATATCCACCCAGCCTCAAATAAGGGTTTGGACTACGTAATCACTAAAGGTTATTCTCAGCCTAACTATGACTCCATCTGAATTCTCAGGATCAACTACCACCAATGCTCCTTTACAGAAAATCGTACTTACGGTACAGCCATTTTCTCTTTCCACACAGATAAACCTAAGGGGAGTGGGGGTGGGGCGCTGGTGAAGGAACACTGACGGAGAACACCCAATTCTCAGAGTAGCAAAGCCAGGAGTTCTAAGGTCTGCAACAACACTTGATCCCACAGTCCTCAGCTCTGTCTTCTAGTAAGGACATATCCTCTCCTAAGCCCAGAGTGAAGTGAAGTGAAATGAAAGTCACTCAATCGTGTCCGACTCTGCCACTCCATGGACTAGAGTCCGTGGAATTCTCCAGGCCCGAATACTGGAGTGGGCAGCCTTTCCCTTCTCCAGGGCATCTTCCCAACCCAGGTCTCCCGCACCGCAGGAGGATTCTTAGCCAGCTCAGCCACAGGGAAGCCCAAGAATACCGCAGTGGGTAGCCTATCCCTTCTCCAACAGATCTTCCTGACCGAGGAATCGAACCGGGGTCTTCTGCATTTCAGGAAGATTCTTTACCAACTGAGCGTTAGCATTTTCCTCTTCTCTGGGAGCAGCAGCGCCCAGGGCTGGCGACCCATTCCATCCCAGGACATACCCAAGATCCTGAAGAAAGCTGATAAGTCAGAGTTCTGGGGAGACCCGCAGCTCTTACCTTCTACCGAAGGGGAGAAGATGATGAGATTGTCATAGAGAAACTCCCCGTACTTAATGAGAGACAGGCTGGGGTCATCTGCGGTCTTGAATGTGAGTACAAAGCCGCGATCTGGAAAAAGAGAACGAGGGAGCTGAGCCAGATAGGAGGCAAAGAGAAACAACACTGCAGAGACCGTGACCGTCCTGCCCGCGTCCCCCCACCAGCCCCCTGGCGGCAGGTCGGACCTTGAAGGCGAGCTCGGGTGGGAGGGAGAGGGGTCGGTGTCTCGGGGCTCAGGGACCTTTCCACCGCATCGGGCCCCAGTCTCACCCTTCAGGCTCCGGAAGAAAAGCGAATGCGTCTCCCGGAGGTTGAGGTTGTCAAGCAGCACCAAGGTGCGGGGACCGCTGGCGCCGGCCAGGCCAAGCAAAGTCAGCAGCAGCGGCCACCAGCCGGACCACACACGGGCCGCCGCGCGGGGCGCCATCTTCCTGCTCCAAAGAAACCAGGCGCCTGGGCACCGGAAGTGCCCTTTCCACGGTCGCCCAATCGCGGCTCGTTGTCTTGGAGTATCAGCCGGAAGTTATTCGAGAACGCCGGAGCCGGGCATCTGGAGCCGCTGCTTGGACGGCGAAGCGCGGGAACCCGGCCGGAAGTGTCCCTGAGGGAGGCGGATTCTCGGCACACTATTGGTGAAAGCGGCGCGAGGTCCCGCCCCCCCGAGAGGAAAAGGCTCAATCCTAGAGAGACAGCTCTGCGGCCGCGGCCAATCAGAAGGGCCGAGAGCACTTGGGTTCCACCCGTTGCCGGCTCCCTCCTCCTCATCCGATTGGCCCTGGTTTGGGCCGCGGCGTTCCGGTCAGGGTGCGGGCCGGAGGTTAGCCGGCCCGGGACAGGTTCGACTGGAGCCAGGCCCCACCTCCACTGTCTCCAGGGAGGAGGTGGTTGGAAAAAGGCCGGGGACGGGTCGCGGCGTGGGGGCTGCGGGAAGAGGGCCGGGATCTCTCCCGCTGCTCACGGGCGCAGGGCCTGGGCGCGGGGCCGGCCCACCCGGCCTGATGAGGCAGTGTGGACTGGGCGAACGTTCAGAACCTCTAGCTGGGCGCCTGCTCGCACCAGCCCCGTAACCTGGGCGCTTCTCCGGTTTTCAGGCTGCTTCTCCTGGTGGCTCAGAGGGTAGAATGTGCCTGCAATGCAGGAGACTTGGGCTCGATCCCTGGGTCGGGAAGATTCCCCTGGAGAAGGAAATGGCAACTCACTCCAGTATTCTTGCCTGGAGACTTCCATGGACAGAAGAGCCTGGCGGGCTGCAGTCCATGGAGTCGCAAAGAGTTGGACACGGCTGAGCGGCTTTCAGGGTAACTTTATGGGGCTTCCCTTGTAGCTCCGTCGGTAAAGAATCCACCTACAATGCAGGAGACCCAGGTTTGTAACCTAGGTCAGGAAGATCTGGAGAAGGAAATGGCAACCCACTCCAGTAACCTTTCCTGGAGAATCCCCATGGACAGAGGAGCCTGGCGGGCTGCAGTACAGGGGGTCACAGAGAGTCGGACACGACTGACCGACTTAAGATTCAGCGGTTTCCAGGCCGCTGTCCGAGGCTGCACTAGAAACGAGGAGGCGCGGCCCTACTTATCTGTGCCTTTGGGACAGCCTGGGCTCTTGGAAGGACTAGCCAGATTCCGAAAGCGCTTAGTGCAGAGCCAGGCTGAGCCTCCACTCAGCTCTGCCGGCCCCACACCCCTTCGGAACTGGCAGACGGCAGCCAGTCTCCTCAGAGCGCCACGGGTCTAAGTAAAAGCGCCCGCAAGCATCTCCAGGACTCAGCCCCAATCCTGGAGTGAATGGCGAAGGGAACTGTGGAGAGAAGACAGCCATTCTTTTCTGATGTATTCTACTTGTCCACCGAACCAAGAACGTGGGGGCAAAAGTCAAAACCTCCCTCTGCGCTTCTCAACCAATCCTGCCCTCCATTCCCACTGACTGCACCCTGAACGCCTGCGCCACAGCCCAGCCCTCCTGCCCTTCGGCCCACGATGCCACACCAGTCCACTTCTCACTCAGACCGATGGTGTAGGCAGTCACTGAGCAGTCGGCTACAGCTCACAGAACCCAGAGGCTCTTCACGCAGGTCTGCACCTAAACTCATCTTGGCAGCTTTATCTCCTGTTGGTCCCTGCTCAGGGCTTCCATGGAACAGGTCTCCTCCCACCTTTTACATACCCTGATCTTCCCACCTCCTGCCTTTTGTTCACGAGGACCCCTCTACCAGGAACCCTCTCCCCACATTCCCATCTTAAGGGATCTTCTTCGTCCTTTGTGGACACAGCTCACAGAACCCAGAGGCTCTTCACGCAGGTCTGCACCTAAACTCATCTTGGCAGCTTTATCTCCTGTCGGTCCCTGCTCAGGGCTTCCATGGAACAGGTCTCCCACCTTTTACATACCCTGATCTTCCCACCTCCTACCTTTTGTTCACGAGGACCCCTCTACCAGGAACCCTCTCCCCACATTCCCATCTTAAGGGATCTTCTTCGTCCTTTGTGGTAGCCCCACCCGCTGCTGCTTCCTTCACAAGGGTGCTGTGTTCCCCATACAGACCTGATTTTGCATCCTCTTGCTCAAAGGGTGCCCTGCAGCCTGCCTCCCCTTAGGCTGATCTCTGGGTTTCCTAAGCACCTTCCGCCCTGGCTTCTCCAGAACATGAGCTCCTTGGCCCAGGCAGGTAGCTTGGGGCAGGTACCACAGTAGTTAATACAAAACATGAAGGGGAGGACTGGAGAACTAACAGCGCCTGCTACGCGGCAGGAACTCTACACACTCTCGTTTAACCTTCACAGTAACCCCGTGAGGGCTTCCCTGATAGCTTAGCTCAGCTGGTAAAGAATCCGCCTGCAATGCAGGAGACCCGGTTCAACTCCTGGGTCAGGAAGATCTGCTGGAGAAGGGATAGGCTACCCACTCCAGTATTCTTGGGCTTCCCTGGTGGCTCAGCTGGTAAAGAATCCGCCTGCAATGTGGGAGACCTGCGTTCGATCCCTGGGTTGGGAAGATCCCCTGGAGATCGCACAAAGAACTCTATACACTTATCTCATTTAACCTTCACAATAACCCTGTGGGGGTGGTATTATCCCCATTTCGCAGATGCTCAGCGTGAAATGAGGCTCAGGACAGCACCAAAGCCTTTTCCCTCAGACTGTGGGCCCCTCAGTCATGGGCAAGGGGACGGGTCAGTCTTAGGCAACGGGCATGGCCTGGATTCACTACTAGTGATGTTAGCACACACGGTTCCAACACAGCCCCTGAGAGCATCAAGACCTGGGTCTTCTCTGGGCCTCAGCCAGATGTGGCCACTATTTTTCCAAAACAAGGAGTCTGCTCTCCTGGGTCACAGATCCTTAGAGGATCTAACAATGGTTCACATTTATATGCTCTCTGCTGAAAAAGCTGCACTTAAAATTGCAGGGAGTTGCAGAGACCTGGAGCCTGCAGGCTGTTAAGAACCCCTGCTCCAGGCTTCCCTGGTGGCTCAGTGGTTAAGACTGGACTGCCAACGTGGGGGACACCGGGCAGATCCCTGGTCCAGGAAGATGCCACAGAGCCCCTAAGCCCGTGAACCACAACTACCGAAGCTCGTGCGCCCAGAGCCCTGCCCCGCTACAGACGTCACCACAGTAAGAAGCCTGTGCATCGCAACGAAGAGGAGCCTCCGCTCACCCCAGCTAGAGAGAGCCCGCGTGCAGCGGTGAAGACCCAGCACAGCCAAAAGTAAACACAAACGTACACACATACATAAAAGAACCCCTGTGCCAAAAGAGCTTCCCCAAGGAGGCCAGCGAGGGGCCGCGGGGACGCTGTCTGAGGATCGCAGAAAGGCAGTTCGTCGGTAAAAGGCAGTTTATTAGGGCAGCTTAATGTGGAATGGCCTCCCCTGGGCCGCAGACCAGCTGCTCCAGGACCCCTGGGCCCGCCCCACAGGGCTTCCCCACCAAGTGGGGCCTACTGGACAGAGGAAGAGTGTTCAACTGCCAAGGTGCTGAGCTTGATCCACATGGAAGCCACCGGCACTCTGCAGGATGCTGATGAAGGCCTGGAGGCAGAGCTGAGGTTTCTGAACCCATGGAGGCACGGAACTGCACTGGTGGGCCGACGGGAACATTGATGTGGCGTGGAAAGCAGGTGTCTCCAAGAATGGTCCAGGTTCCGAGGGGCTCACACCCTGGGCAGAGTGGGCTCTCTGGGTAGCAGGGAGGGGAGTGTGCCTTCCCAGGGACAGGCCCCCTTGGGTGCCCCGGTCACTGTGGAAGGCAGGCGGGAGGAGGCCTGGCTGGAGCTGCCCTGTCTCACGGGAGCCCAAGGGCAGGGCAGCAGCCGGCAGTGTGTTCACAGAGGCTCACCGCCAAAGCTGCTTTTGCTTTTCTTACGCTTGGACTTGGTGAAGGGGATGTCGAGGGACTCGAGACGGAAGGGCCGAGGCTGGGGCATTTCAGGGGCCTGGGCGGGTGGAATTGCGGAGCCGCTGCTGAGCGGGGAGCTGAGGCCTGGTGGTGAGCTGTGGTGTGCTGCGGAAAAGCACAGAAAGGAGACGTGCTGTTAGCCAGGATGCAGGGGGTGGAGAGGAAAGATTGTGTATGGGTACAGGGTCTGGTCCCCCCACCCCAGCCAGAAGCCCTGGGACCCAAAGCTCTGAGAGCTGCTCTGGCTGAGGCCTTGGGCCCAGCACTCCATCTCTGCCCAAAGGGTCTGGGCTGGGTGCATGAATTTTCAAGCCTCAGCCTGTGCAGCTTGGGTTGTCAAGCCAGACAAGCCTGCTGCAAAACCCTGCTCTGTCACTTCGTGGGAGGGTAACCTTAGGGAGCTGCTTCTCTCTGAGCCTCGGTTTCTTCATCTGCAACATGGGCACGATGCCAGGTACTCATCTGATGTGAGTTTCTTAACGATCCAGCTTTCCTCTCCTTACTCCTCACCTCCACCCACTCTGTCTCTCAAATAACCTCAGGACAGATCTGAGGTTTGCTTTTTAATTGGTATTGGATTGGAAGCTCAGTGTCTTTGGTTTTAGTTTTAAGAGCAAAGTGGCTTTGGACCCTTGCTTGTAAAAGCGTGTTTTGCTTTGTGGTCCTGATTGCCCTGCTTTGGGAATGAGTTGCCATCTGGTGAGGAACTGACGGAGTCCTGGGCAAGCCCAGGCTGGGGCCCGGCCACGGGCTAAGGGCCTGCTGTGTGTCAGGAAGATAGAGGATCCACCTTGGCACTTCGCCCCCCGGGAAATGGAGGGGGACGGGAGACGGGAGGCACGCCCCACCTCATCTCTCTGATCACAGGAGGAGGCAGCGCTCCTCAGTGTACAGCGGAGGGAACAGGCTCAGGGAAGGAAAGGGGTTCCTGGCCCGGCCTGTGTGACTCCAGAGCGCTCAGGGAGGGGCTGGAGGGCAGGAGGCGGGCGGGACACTCACCCAGGCTCTTCATGGGGTCCGTGCCGAGGATCTGGCTGGCCCGCTTGGGCCGGAAGTAGTTACTGGCTATGTTCTCACTGTCACTGCGGCTGAGCATCAGCCTGTAGCGGTCCTCTTCCTGCTGAGATGCCAAGCCTCCAGGTCAGGACCCCTTGTTTGTGCGCTTCCTGTACCCTGTGCCCTGGCCCAGGGGGCTTCCGCGGGCTCTGCCGGCCTGGGCAGCGGGCTGCCCTGAACCTCACTGCCCACGTTGCGGTACCCTCCACTCCAGACCCTGACTCCTGCGGTGGGATCCAGGCAACTCAGGGCGGCAAGGAGGCTGGCCCTCTCCAGTCTACACACGCTCCTCCCCACCCCCACCTTCCTTGGGACAGGAAGCACTTTATTCCTCCCACAGTGCTCCAAACCAGGCCCATCAGGGGCAAGGAAGATACTACATCCCCCACACCCAGGACAACATACTCATATAAAACAGTACTCAGCTCACGAGCACATTTATGAACATTAGAACTGGAGTCCTCTAACGTTTTTGTCACCAAGCCCTAGTGCTTTTCACTGCTGCTGTGGATCTGTTTTCTTCAGCCCGAATCTCTTCCTTCAGGGAGCTACCCTTCACCCACTGGACACGGTTATGGTAGGTTATGCATTCAGGGCACCCTAGTACCACCACTGCCGCCTGCCCGTCCCCTTGCTACTCATCTGGACTCGTGGCCCAGACTGGGCCAATCACAGAACGACATCTGGACACAGCCATTGGTCCAAGAGTAGGCCTGTGACCCAGGCAGAGCCAATCAGAATCTTTCCACAAGCACTGGTTTAAGGACGCTCCAAAAAGCCATATCTCTCTTCCTCTTGGATTACCAATTGCTAGCAGCCATCTTTCCCACCACACAGAGAAGGCCTGCCTACGTCCAAACCTAGGACTCCAAGTGAAGCCGAGCCAAGAGGTGAAGAAACCACACAGAACCAGGACGGTTTGGTCCCCTTGATCCAGCCATGCCTGAAACTGGTCCACTTAACATAGACCGAGAAAATCCCTATTTTGCTTATGACTGTTTGCTTTGCATCGGTATCCATCACCTGGAACTAAAGCATTCAAGTATAACCCATCTGCAACCCCAGATTAAGAATGGCTTTTTTCAGGAACAACTTTCCTTTTCATTTTTTTAAAACCAAGTTAGGGAATCAAAAGCAGCCAATCAGAGCCTTAGACCAGCCTGAGTTGCTCAGATGGAGATGCTTGGCTGGAATTCATCAACCTGTGAGTGACCTTATCGTGACTGCAAAGGTTATGTTCCATGTAGGTTTTCCAAAATATCTGTAATGGTTAATGGTGAGAATCAGCAAATTATACAGTCTGTGGGTCAGACCTGGCCCACAGACTGTTCTAGGAAGCTCTCTGGACACAGCTGTGCTCATCCGTCTACACACGGTGGGAGTGGGTTCGTGCTCTCTGGCAGGGTTGATAGCTGAGTGAGAGACCACCTAGCACCCAACCCCTAAAACAGTCACTGTGTGGTCCTTTAGAGGAAAGCTGGCTGGCCTCCTAAGGCTGTGTATTTGCTGTGATACAAAACAAAGGCAGTATGAAGAGAGGTGACTTTAGAGTCGCAGTGGCCGTTTACGGAGACTTTGAGGACGCCTTCTGTCCGGGAGTACCAGCCGGGGCCCCGGAACCCGGGAGGAGCTGTTTGGTCTCTGGGTTTGCAGCTGAAACCTCTGTCCTTCACCAGCAGGGTGGGCGGCCTTGAGCCACTGGTCTCTGCGCACACTAAAGTGCCTCTGAATGAGGGCCAGAGGAGCTATGGGGTCTAGGTGCAAAGGGTGACATAGAAAGGACCTCTGATATAATCCTCGGGTCGCCTGGAAGCTCAGTCCAGTTCCTACAGCCCCCCTGACCCACCGCACCTTGGGGTCCAAGCTCCCCGCTCCCCACTGGCTCTCCCAGAGACCCTACCATGCCTGGTTCGCCGTTGTCCACTGTGGAAGTTTTGCGGGCTGGTCTGTTCTGTGCCCCTGTTGAAACTGCTATGAGAAAACAGAAGCTGAGGTCACTGCTGCCTGGAAGGAGGGCCACCTCAGTGTACAGCGGAGGGAACAGGCTCAGGGAAGGAAAGGGGTTCCTGGCCCGGCCTGTGTGACTCCAGAGCGCTCAGGGAGGGGCTGGAGGGCAGGAGGCGGGCGGGACACTCACCCAGGCTCTTCATGGGGTCCGTGCCGAGGATCTGGCTGGCCCGCTTGGGCCGGAAGTAGTTACTGGCTATGTTCTCACTGTCACTGCGGCTGAGCATCAGCCTGTAGCGGTCCTCTTCCTGCTGAGATGCCAAGCCTCCAGGTCAGGACCCCTTGTTTGTGCGCTTCCTGTACCCTGTGCCCTGGCCCAGGGGGCTTCCGCGGGCTCTGCCGGCCTGGGCAGCGGGCTGCCCTGAACCTCACTGCCCACGTTGCGGTACCCTCCACTCCAGACCCTGACTCCTGCGGTGGGATCCAGGCAACTCAGGGCGGCAAGGAGGCTGGCCCTCTCCAGTCTACACACGCTCCTCCCCACCCCCACCTTCCTTGGGACAGGAAGCACTTTATTCCTCCCACAGTGCTCCAAACCAGGCCCATCAGGGGCAAGGAAGATACTACATCCCCCACACCCAGGACAACATACTCATATAAAACAGTACTCAGCTCACGAGCACATTTATGAACATTAGAACTGGAGTCCTCTAACGTTTTTGTCACCAAGCCCTAGTGCTTTTCACTGCTGCTGTGGATCTGTTTTCTTCAGCCCAAATCTCTTCCTTCAGGGAGCTACCCTTCACCCACTGGACACGGTTATGGTAGGTTATGCATTCAGGGCACCCTAGTACCACCACTGCCGCCTGCCCGTCCCCTTGCTACTCATCTGGACTCGTGGCCCAGACTGGGCCAATCACAGAATGACATCTGGACACAGCCATTGGTCCAAGAGTAGGCCTGTGACCCAGGCAGAGCCAATCAGAATCTTTCCACAAGCACTGGTTTAAGGACGCTCCAAAAAGCCATATCTCTCTTCCTCTTGGATTACCAATTGCTAGCAGCCATCTTTCCCACCACACAGAGAAGGCCTGCCTACGTCCAAACCTAGGACTCCAAGTGAAGCCGAGCCAAGAGGTGAAGAAACCACACAGAACCAGGACGGTTTGGTCCCCTTGATCCAGCCATGCCTGAAACTGGTCCACTTAACATAGACCGAGAAAATCCCTATTTTGCTTATGACTGTTTGCTTTGCATCGGTATCCATCACCTGGAACTAAAGCATTCAAGTATAACCCATCTGCAACCCCAGATTAAGAATGGCTTTTTTCAGGAACAACTTTCCTTTTCATTTTTTTAAAACCAAGTTAGGGAATCAAAAGCAGCCAATCAGAGCCTTAGACCAGCCTGAGTTGCTCAGATGGAGATGCTTGGCTGGAATTCATCAACCTGTGAGTGACCTTATCGTGACTGCAAAGGTTATGTTCCATGTAGGTTTTCCAAAATATCTGTAATGGTTAATGGTGAGAATCAGCAAATTATACAGTCTGTGGGTCAGACCTGGCCCACAGACTGTTCTAGGAAGCTCTCTGGACACAGCTGTGCTCATCCGTCTACACACGGTGGGAGTGGGTTCGTGCTCTCTGGCAGGGTTGATAGCTGAGTGAGAGACCACCTAGCACCCAACCCCTAAAACAGTCACTGTGTGGTCCTTTAGAGGAAAGCTGGCTGGCCTCCTAAGGCTGTGTATTTGCTGTGATACAAAACAAAGGCAGTATGAAGAGAGGTGACTTTAGAGTCGCAGTGGCCGTTTACGGAGACTTTGAGGACGCCTTCTGTCCGGGAGTACCAGCCGGGGCCCCGGAACCCGGGAGGAGCTGTTTGGTCTCTGGGTTTGCAGCTGAAACCTCTGTCCTTCACCAGCAGGGTGGGCGGCCTTGAGCCACTGGTCTCTGCGCACACTAAAGTGCCTCTGAATGAGGGCCAGAGGAGCTATGGGGTCTAGGTGCAAAGGGTGACATAGAAAGGACCTCTGATATAATCCTCGGGTCGCCTGGAAGCTCAGTCCAGTTCCTACAGCCCCCCTGACCCACCGCACCTTGGGGTCCAAGCTCCCCGCTCCCCACTGGCTCTCCCAGAGACCCTACCATGCCTGGTTCGCCGTTGTCCACTGTGGAAGTTTTGCGGGCTGGTCTGTTCTGTGCCCCTGTTGAAACTGCTATGAGAAAACAGAAGCTGAGGTCACTGCTGCCTGGAAGGAGGGCCAGCAGGGCTGCGGGAGAGGCTGGGTGCTCAGGCCTGGCTTGGGCTTGGAGCCAGGGGAGGACACTGCCCACCCCTAGAGAGGGGATGGCTCTGAGAGACATCAGGAGGGCTTAGGCCGAAGCAGCCATTCCCCTGCCTCCAGGTAAGTCTGCAGGTGAGCATGGGGAGACAGGCCAGCGCTGCCCGTAGCCTGCGAGGAAATGAGGCAGCTGGTGTTTCACCAGGGGTGGTGCCACGCAGGGGTGAGCAGTCAGCCGCCTGTTGCTCTGGCTAAGCCACGAAAAAAAGCGCCATGGGAAAAGAATGAAAGCAAGATAGAGCAATTAAGTATAATCTAAACAAAAGTCCATCGGCTTGATGAGTTGGGGTCGTCATGCCCTGCTGAGCCAAGGAAGAACAGTGTGGACCTTGGAACGCTAGGTCAGTGCAAGTTCGGAATACTGTCTGCTGCACACACCAATATGTTTTCCCCAAGGCACATGCGGGTTTAGGGCCTCCAGCTGGGTGATACCCTTTGCGCGAGAAAATAACGACAGTTCAAGGTCATCAGTAACGTGGGACATGGGACACAGGAAGCTGATTTTATCGTAGCATCACAGATACTCTCTGCATGCCGAGACACTAAATAAAAGTGATGTGGCTCCGAGGAAAAGGGCTCTTAATCCCTGAGATCTTGAGTCCCCTGGTACCAGCTTTAAAACTTTAATTCTGTTTCTAGTTTCTTTCTTCCAAACTGTGTGTTGCCCCACTTTTGCTCCCTGCCTGCTGCGCTGGTCCCCGCCAGGGTCGCGTCAGAGATGGAGGACCTAGATGAGCACTCCCTGAGCAGGGGGCAGATGGGTGCGGCCCCGCCGGACCCAGAAGCCAGCGGCTCCCTGGACGGGCGGAGCCACTGGAGAGGATCCACTGCAAATCCAAGCCTAACCTGAGACTCAGTGAGGGCTTGGTGGCTTTCAGGAGTAGCTCATCCAACCCCTTCTCTGTGAAGATCAGGCGACCGAGGCCCAGAGAGGGACAGTGATCATCACAGGGTCACACAGCAGATCAGCAGCAAAAGCAGAAGGTGAGCCAGGCCTGCAACTGCCCAGCTCACGTCTGTCCCTGGCCTACGACTCACTGCTATGACTGTGACTCTGGATAAGTCACTTACACTCTCTGAGATTTCTCATAGGGAAGACGGGTGAAAATCTTTATCCCTTCAAAGGGTTATTGCAGGCTGAAGTAAGGACAATAATGATCGTGGTAAGAAAATGCATCATGCATTTAAAATGTGCTGGGCATGTTTCCAAGGATTTTACATGTCATAAGACGTTAAGCCACCTAGCGATCTTTAAGGAAGGTGCTGTTATTAATCCCCATCTCACAGATGAGAACACTGAGTCCCAAGAGCTGACACAGGGACTGCTGGAGCCAAAATTCCAACCCACGTGTGTCTGACTCTTAGGCTCCTGACATTCTGGGTACCCAGGGTCACCTGTCTGCTGCCCCCAGAGCCAGTTGGGAGAGGTGCAGGGCCCCCTGACAGCCTGAGGGAGAGCAAACTGTGGAGAAGGGCAGGGGACAAAGGAAGTGGGCAGCGGGGAGGTGAGAGAGACAGCAAAGCTCCTGACCTACTGGGAGGCTGGTTTTTATGATGATGGGCTCGGGAATCTTCCAGAAACCACTGTCTTCATCCCAGCAGGACTCTCGTCTTATCTTCTCCAGGTTGCTATAGTTACAGTCCCGGCGAATCAGGGGCTGCACCTGCTCCAAGAGCTGCTGGAAGAGCAGAAAGTCACGCTCCTGCCGCCGGATGGTGGCCAAGTAATCGATCTTCTCCAGCTCAAACTCCGACTGCAGATCTTTGATCTCCACCTCTGCCGCCCGGAGCTGAAAACAAAAGATGAACAAGCAGTGAGTCGGAAAGACATCCCGCGGTTTCCCCCTCCTCCACGGCCGCCCCCTGCCCCGCGCCCCGCCCATCAGTCACTCACTGATCCTCTCGCCCATCCAATCTGATCACCACCGTCTATCCGGTCATCCTTCCATTGATTCATTCACCGCCCCTCCCACCCCTCCACTCAGTACTTAGATGAGCACCTACAGGGTCCGGAGCCCTGCAGAAAGCAGGGAGAGAGGCTGGTCATCCACTCCCATCACCAGCCCTCAGTCACTATCCCCACTCGTACGTTTTATTCAGAAGCCGTTTACAAGGCTCCACGTGTAACACTGTAGTTACCACACTCCTCAAGATCTCGGAGAACTATACAGATTCTTTCTTCTACAAGAAGCAGTAGGCGGGACTTGCCTGCTGGTCCAGTGGCTAGGAGACAATTGTCTGCCTGCGAACGCAGGGAACAGAGGTTTGATCCCTGGTCCAGGAAGAGCCCGCGTGCCCAGGGGCAACTGAAGCCTGTGCCCAGGGCCCGCAAGCCGCACCCGCTGAAGCTTAAGCACCTGGAGCCTGCGCTCCGCAGCAAGAGAAGTCACCACAGTGAGATGCCTGCGCATACCAGTGAAGACCCAGAACATCCCCAAATAATCAACTAGCATTTTTAAAAGCAGCAGCAGGCACACATTCTCAGA
Source organism: Cephalophus harveyi (assembly GCA_006410635.1). Lineage (NCBI taxonomy): Eukaryota > Metazoa > Chordata > Mammalia > Artiodactyla > Bovidae > Cephalophus > Cephalophus harveyi. The sequence continues at coordinate 145,340 of SJYT01059222.1, forward strand.
CAACAGCCCTGCTCCCCTCTACCGCCACACTTCTGCTGGTGTTCAGCCGCTCAGCCGTGCCCAGCTCTTTGCGACCCCATGGACTGCAGCACCCAGGCTCCCCTGTCCTTCACCATCTCTCAGAGCTTGCTCAAACTCATGTCCACTGAGCCAGTGAGGCCGTCCAAGCATCTCATCCTTTGTCACCCACTTTTCCTCCTGCCTTCGATCTTTCCCAGCATCAGAGTCTTTTCCAATGAGTCGGCTCTATGAATCAGGTGGCCAAAGTATTGGAGCTTCAGCTTCAGCATCAGTCCTCCCAGTGATTTTTAAGGGTTTATTTCCTTTAAGATTGACTGGCTTGATCTCCTTGCAGTCCAATGGACTTTCAAGAGTCTTCTCCAGTACCACAGTTTGAAAGCATCAATTCTTTGACACTCTTCTTTATAGTCCATCTCTCACATCCATATACATGACTACTGGTAAAACCATAGCTTTGACTATAGGGACCTCTGTTGGCAAAGTGATGTCTCTGCTTTTTGTTATGATGTGACAAATACTAGACCTAAGAATCAGACCCCCCTGGATTGAACCATAGGTTTCATATTTTTTGACCTCTTGCTCAGGTCTGCCAGGCTTGCCCTCCACACCCTCCTAAGCACAGTGACTCCCAACGCCAACAGTAGCCAAGCCCTCCCTCAGCCCCGTGACACCTTCCTGCACAGTCTGTTTCCTCAAAGAGCAGGGACAGTGTGACTAGTAACGAAGGCTGTTGTAAATTCACGGGAACGATCATCACATGTAACCAACTGAGAACAGAGAATGCCTGGCAGGACTCAGGCGGGCAGGGAGCCATCAGGGAGGGGCGGGAACACAGGGCCTTCAACTAAATTAATGATGCTCCATGTATGTAGTTGGACAGTAGCTACAAGGCATTCGTGGTAACGATCTTTATGTATTTTTACACATTATGTGCTCAGACGCTCAGTCATGTCCGACTCTGACCCCATGGGCTGTAGGCTGCCAGGCTGCTTTGTCCATAGAATTTTCCAGGCAAGAATACTGGAGCGGGCTGCCATTTCCTCCTCCAGCGGATCTTCCCAACCCAGGGATCAAACCTGCGTGTCTTGTGTCTCCTGCATTGGCCGGTGGATTCTTCACCACTAGCGCCGCCTGGGAAGCCTCTTATCCGTCTATCATCACTCACAATTATTTTTAATTGAGCTATAACCCACATCAAACTATTCACCCATTTAAAGTGTACAAACCAGGAGTTCCCTGGAGGTCCAGTGGTTAGGGCTCTGCATGCTCACTGCCAAGGGTCCAGGTTCAATCCCTGGTCGGGCAACTAAAATCCCGCAAGTTGTGCAGCACGGTCAAAAAATTAAATAAAAAAAATAAAGCATAGGGCTTCCCTGGTGGTACAGTGGATAAGAATCTGCCTGGATCCCTGGCCTGGGAAGATCCCACTTGCCACCGAGCAACTAGAGCTCACGCACCACAGCTGCTGAGCCCGAGTGCTAGAGCCTGCCTCCAAACCGGGAGACGCCCCCACAGTGAAAAGCCCGCGCGCAAGAGCAGCCCCAGCCCGCCACACTGCGAGGAGACCCGCCTGCAGCAACGAGACAGTGCGGCCACCTATCTATCCTTTTGGAAATAAGTAAAAGAATTGCGAAAAGAATAGGGTACAATTCAGTGGCCTTCAGCATATCCACAGAGGTGAACAATCACCACCGCCAGCCTTTCTGTCTCTATAGATTCGCTTCTTCGGGACATTTCACATACATGTGATCATATATCATACATGTGGGCTTTTGTACCTGGCTTCTTTCACTGAACATAAGAGTTTTTAAGGTTCTTCCCTGTTGTACGTGTCAGCACTTCATTCCTTTTTCCTGCCAAGTAATACTCCATTGGGTGGCTATATCACGTTTCATGATGGGTTTCACTTGCAGCTGTAATGAATAATGCTGCCAAGAACATCAGCTTGCAGTTTTTTTTTTTGGTGTGGATACATTTTTGTTTTTCTTCGATGGCACTCATGGGTCACATGGTAACATTTTGTTTAAGCAGTTGACGAACTGTCAGACCATTTTCCAAAGCACTATATGAGGACTCCCGGTACTCACAAGCAGTATAGGCGGGCTCCAATTTCTCCATATCCTCACCAACATTTGTTATTGTCCTTTTTATTACCACCATCCCAGAGGCTGTGAGACAGTATCTCACTGTGGTTTTAATTTGCTTTTCCCTAATGGCTAACGTTGAACATCTGATCATATGTTTATTGGCTATTTGTATATCTTCTTTGCAGAAATATCTCTTCAGATCCTTTGCCCATTTTAATATTGGGTAGTCTTTTTATTCTTGAGTGGATTGTTTTCTTTATTTTTTCTAGACACAGCACCTTATCATACTATATGATTTGAAAATATTTTCTCTCATTCTGTGGGATGTCTTTTCTCTTTTTTGATAGTATTCTTTAAAGCATGAAAGTTTTAACTGATTAAGTCCAGTTTATCTTTTTTTTTTTCCTTTGTTGTTTATGCTTTTGGTGTGATACCTAAGAAAGCATTGTCCAATTCAAGGCAATAAAGATTTAAACCTGTGTTTTATTTTACATGTTTAATACTATTACCTCACATTTGGCTTTTTGACCCATTCTGAGTTAATTTTTATATACAGTGTGAGGCTGGAGTCCAGCATCATTCTTTCGCATGTGAACATCTAGTTGTCCCAGAACCATTTATTAGAAAGATCATCCATTCTCCATTGAATCATCTTGGCACCCTGTTGAAAATTAACTAATGTAAATGTGAGGGTTTATTTCTGGATCTCCAATCCAATTGCATTGATTTTAAATCTTTACATCAGTACTGCACACCCTTGACGACTGTTAACTTTGTAGTAAATTTTGAAATCAGCAAGTATGAGTCCTCCAATTTTGTTCTTTTAAAGATTATCTTGGCTATTCTGAGTCCCTTGAATTTTCATACAAACTTTAAGATCAGCTTGTCAGTTTCTTCAAAGAAGCCAGCTGGTTCTTTAAGAATGATTGTTTTGAAATCTGTAAATCTGTTTGAGAAGTACTATCATCTTATCAAACTTCCCTTGTAGCTCAGTTAGTAAAGAATCTGCCTGCCAGGCGGGAGACCCAGGTTCGATCCCTGGGTCAGGAAGATCCCCTGGAGAAGGAAATGGCAACCCACTCCAGTATCCTTGCCTGGAAAATCTCATGGACAGAGGAGCCTGGTGGGCTGCAGCCCATGGGGTCTCAAGAGTTGGATACAACTTAGCGAGTAAACTGCCATCACCACCACCATCTTATCAATATTAAGTCTTCCGATCCATGAACATGGGTGTCTTTCCATTTATTTAGGTTTTCTTGTTTCTTCTTTTTCATTTTTTGGCCACACTGCACAGCGTGCAGGATCTCAGTTCCCGGACCAGTGCAGACTCTTAAGCACTGGACCTATGGGGAAGTCTCTATTTAGATATTCTTAATTTTTTCAACAATACTTTATAGTTTTTGGAATATAAGTTTTATACTACTTTTGTGAAATTTATTCCTAAGTATTTTATTTTATTTTTTTTGATGTATTGCAAATGAAATTTTCTTAAATTTATTTGCAGATTGTTCATCACAAGTGTTCAGTTCAGTTCAGTAGCTCAGTCGTGTCCGACTATTTGCAACCCCATGAATCGCAGCACGCCAGGCCTCACCATCACCATCTCCCGGAGGTCACTCAGACTCATGTCCATCGAGTCCGTGATACCATCCAGCCATCTCATCTTCAGTCGTCCCCTTCTCCTCCTGCCCCCAATCCCTCCCAGCATCAGGGTCTTTTCCAATGAGTCAGCTCTTTGCATGAGGTGGCCAAAGTACTGGAGTTTCAGCTTTAGCATCAGTCCTTCCAAAGAAATCCCAGGGTTGATCTCCTTCAGAATGGACTGGTTGGATCTCCTTGCAGTCCAAGGGACTCTCCAGAGTCTTCTCCAACATCACAGTTCAAAAGCATCAATTCTTCGGTGCTCAG
>SJYT01059222.1:158030-177327 GCA_006410635.1 Cephalophus harveyi
GGCCCCCCGCCACCTGGGGGGATCCCTGCCAGCGCCTCGGGGCCCCCAGCTCTGCTCCGTGGCCCTCATCCACCACACACGCTGGGCCTCTGTGCTTCAGACCAGGGCTCCACCACTGAGCAAAGGGTGAACATCACCCTGGAACAGTGGCCTTTCGGTAACAAATCAATAAATAGAGAGGTGAGGACTCCTCCGATTTGCACACTGCTTTGTGCTGGGGGAGGGCCGGGGGTATTGTCCCCATTTTATGGGTGAGGAAACTGAGGCCAGAGAGGAAGGAGACAAATGAGAGCATCCCAGGAAGAATCAGACCCCTGGAGCTCCACCCCCCGACCACTCAGGGCGAGGGGCACTCACAGTCCTGGGCGGGAGGTCCTCGGCCACCTCAGCTTCAGACCTGAGGTCAGCGGGCTCCAGCAGATCTGCCAGGTGCTTGCAGGAGAACAGGTTGGGGGAGCAGGGGTTGGGTCAGGATCATCCTCTGGGGCCCCGCCCCGCCCTTCCCGCCAGCTCCCCGCCTGCTCCCCAACCCCACCACCTCCTCCTGCGGGGAGAGGGGAGAACACAGGAGAGAGGAGGTGAGGCAAAGAGGAGAGGCACTCCTGTTCCAGGCCTGCCGCATGCCTGACCTCACAGGATGCGTGTGTCAGCATCCCCATTTAACAGATGAGGAAACTGAGGTCCAGAGAGACAGCCGGACAAGGTCACACAGCTGAGTGAGGGGCAGAACTGGGATCTGAACCCGGGTCTCTCTGATTCAAAGGCCTGTACGCTTCGGACAGAGAGAGAGAGAAAGGAAAGGAGGGGAGAAAAAAGAAAAAGGATTTTTAAACATAAAACAGAGGGTTGAAAAGGGAGAGAAGGCCTTCGACCGAGGAGAAGCAGCCCCTGTAGACCCCTGGGCGGCCCCTGAAAGGAAGCAGGACTCACGGAACCGCCGCCTCCCCTAGAACAGGCGGGCTGACGAGAGGTGTAACCATGGCAACCAGCAGCCGCCCCACGCGGGTGTCCCCGTGTCAGCAGAACAGGGGCCCACCCGGCATCGCATCGCCTGGGATCTCATCCCGACCTTCCCACGGGTTTACAGAGCCTCAGCAGAGCTCCCCTTTCCCGGACCCGGACCCCTGAGACGCAGCCACGCCCCCCTGGGCTCGCCCCCTCCCCTGAACTTCCGCGTGTCGACCCGCGCGACGTCAGGCACCTGCGTGGTCCCCGTGGGGACGTCCACCGGGGGCACGGCCGGCCCGGACACCGCGGAGAACCTGGCCAGCTTGGCCGCCACCTCGGCGTAGGGGTCGTGCAGGCCGGGTAACAGCTCCAGCGCCATCAGCGGGGCCTCCGCCCCCAACAGGGGCTCCGCGGCGCCCCCGCCCTCGTCGTCAGGCCGCAGGGAGCGGCCCCGCGCGTCTGAATCAGGCACGGAGAACTCCCGGCTGCAGGGCTCCTCCGGCCCAGAGAAGGCCGTGCCGACGGAGTTCTCTCCCAGCGTGGAAGACTCATCGGGCCCCAGAGACGCCTCGGACTTGGAGGCCGCCACCTTGGGCAGCTCCTCAAACCCGGAGGAGACCTGAGCCTTGAAGGAGTCCTCACTGGGCACGGGGTCGGGCATGGAGTAGATCTCGCGTCTCTCGGCCATCGTGAACTCAAAAGGAGGCGAGTACTGCGAACTGCTGGCAAACTCAGCCCTGGACAGGACCTCAGCCTTGTAGAGGACTTCCGCCTTCAGAACAGCCTCTGCAGGAGACACCTTCCTTTAGCTCCTTACAGGGTGGACTGGGGTGGCAGGGGGCGGGAGGCACCCCTTCCCTGGAAGCTGGCCTCAGGCCCACCATCTCCAAGAGACCAGCTTAAGAGTCAGAGCCTCTGGGCCCCCAGACGCTGACTTCTACCTCTTCCAGGAAGTCCTCCCTGACCAGCTCCATGATGGCTCCATTCTCTGACCGCCCCAGCCATTAGGGGCTGGACTCTTACCCCTGTTCCTTGGGTCTGCTCTTTATACATAAACTGGCTGTCCTGCCAGTATTATTGCCTCAAAGGCAGAGAGCTCCTGACCCAAAGATTTCACACCCAAGACCCTCAGGGCCCACTCCTGGCGTAACCAGCTCCAGGCCCTTGTCCACAGGGCAAGCTAGAGCCGTGGGGCTTAAATGAATGCTGCAGATGAGTATTAGCGAGACCAAACAAAGTCCCTCGGAGGCCTGATACTCAAAGTGGGCTGGAGGAAACACTTTTCAGGACAGAAAGTGCTAGAACCTGCTCCTCGGTCTTCCTCTGGGGCTGCATCTCCCTGCCAGCTGGGATGGGGGGACAGTACCACAGGCCTCCTGCTGCCAGCTCACGGGCCAGCTCCTTCAGGTCCATCCACTTCGTCACCGTGTCCTGGGCTCCCCCTAGAGAGCCCTGATGTCCCCTTTCCTAGGATCATTCACCCCCCCAGATCAGGGGTCCCTAAGGCCCCGGAGCCGGGCCACATGGCCGAAGGAGAGCAGCGAGTGAGTGAAGGGAGCTCCACCTGCCGCACCCCATCGCCTGTGATACTGCCTGACCCACCTGCCCCGTCCGCGGAAGAACTGTCTTCCACAAAACAGGTCCCTGGTGCCAAAAAGGTTGGGGACCTCTGTGCGTCGCTCACAGCCTGAACCTCTCCCAGCCTCGGCTTGCACACCTGCCGTGTGAGGAAGCAGTGAGTCCCAGCTCACCGAGGGCAGGCAGGGGAAGTGCCTACCTACCCAGTACCTGGCACACAGCAAAGCCCCGTAAACGGGACCAACGATGTGAACACCGTCATCATTACAACGTGGATTTTATAGTATTTATGGGCTTCTCTGGTGGCTCAGATGGTAAAGCATCTGCCTACAATGCGGGAGACCTGGGTTCAATCCCTGGGTCGGGAAGATCCCCTGGAGAAGGAAATGACTACCCACTCCAGTATTCTGGCCTGGAGAATCCCATGGACAGTGGAGCCTGCTGGGCTACAGTCCATGGGATCGCAAAGAGTCGGACATGACTGAGCGACTAATACTTATAGTGAGTCCTGGGAAGTCTGGGCTGCCTGGCAGCACAGGGTATTTGAAAGATAGCGGTGGGATGGAACATTCTAGAATGTCAAGCAGAAGACAAAAGTTCCCAGGAAGTTAAAAAACTCTTGCTAAGGATTGCCTAGTTTGGGGTGTGGTTGCTCTGGTGACAGATGGGCTCTAAAGTGGAAAAGACGTAGAAAATGCAGAACCGGGGGAAGGGACTTACCCATAAAACTTGGGTGATACGTTCCCACTCTAAGTCAGCCTTGGGTGGGGACCCAGCCTGCGGCCCCCAATGCAAGGCCGTGGGTGAGAACGCTGACCCCGGGATCAGACTGCTGGAGTCAAATCCCGGCTCCGCTTTAGAAGCTCTGTGACCTCGGGGAATTTCCTCACCCTCTCTGGGCCTCAGTTTCCTCAACTGTCAAGTGAGGGTGATGGAGGTGCCTGCCTTGCCTGGCGGTTGTGAGGAGGAAACAGAACTGGGGCCCGTCGGGGGGCGGGGCCGCAGGCTGGGCTCCTCCTGCCGGGCGGGGCCGGCTCACCTGTCTCCTTGCGCAGGTTCTGCTCCAGCGTGGACAGCTTCACGTCATACGAGTTGCGCATGGCGGTGATGTCCTCCTCCAGCCGGGCCCTGGACTCCTGCTCCGCCTCGTAGTCGGCCCTCAGCTGGGCCAGGCGCGCCTCGTACTCCTGGAGAGTCGGGGTGGGGGGGTGTGGGAGGGGAGCGCTCTATAACCAATTCCCATCGGGGCTTTCGGGAAGCCTCCTCTGTCCCACAATCCAGGAAATGCAGCTGAGCCCAAGGAACAGAATTAAGATGATCCCCACGACACTGGGGGGATTCCTGGCTGGGCAAGACCCTTCTGAACTTTTTGTCTGAGCGTGTTTTAACACGCTAGTAACACATGCGTGCATGCTAAGTCTCTTCAGTCGTGTCCAGCTCTTTGTGACCCCATGGACTGCAGCCCACCAGACTTCTCTGTCCGTAGGATTCTCCAGGCCAGAGTACTGGAGTGGGTTGCTATTTCCTCCTCCAGGAGGTCCTCCCGATCCAGGGATCAAACCCACGTCTCTTACATCTCCTGCGTTGGCAGGTGGGCTCTTTACTGCTAGCGCCACTTGGGAAGCCTGTATATGTGTCTATAATCTAATTTTTCCACAAAGCAATAGATTACAAACACCTTTCTGCATCAACAAATACGGTTTAACCAAATGGTCCTCAACCCATCTAAGACAAAATAAATCACTATACCTCTGCTTAACCATCCATCTTCCCCATCACCACCAGTTCCTGCCCAGACCTTGTTCCCCACTTCTACTCTTGAGTAAGACCTTCCTCCACGGGGCAGCTGTGTGTCCATGGATCACGCTTCAGTGGCTTCCCACAGTTGAGGATAAAATCTACTTCTTCCAGTCGACCTCCAGTCCTCAGTGATCCGGATGGCCCACCCCATCTTTGTCACACTTGGGCATGCTAGCCCCTTTCCACTTCTAGACAAACCCACTCCCCCGACCTCTGCCAGCCTCAGGACCTCTGCCCTCGCTCCGAGGCAAGTTCACCTGGCCTCAGCTCAGCGACACCTGCTCTCGGAGGATGCCCACTGCCACTCTGTCACTTTGCTTACTTCTTCTCAGCCTGGACCAGAAGTTCCACCGTTTTCTGCACTTGTTTGATTATAGGTGAACCGCCCGGCTCCCCGGCCAGAGGGCAAGCACTGTGCCATCTTGTAGCCATGATGCCGGGCACAGAGGGGCACCTCTGAGTGCTCTGCCAGCGAGTTGGCAAGTGCGTGAAGCAGAACAGCTGGGCAGACTGTCCAGGCGTCTGGTGCGTGACCACCGGGGAAGGCTGGGCCTCTGTCAACTCACAACACCCTGTGAGCTGCGGCCTTCTGGACAGGGTGGCTCGGCAGCGGCAGTGAGCCAGGGGGTGGGACAGGGTTAGAGGTGGGAGCCCCTGCGCATGCCCACCCGACCCCCGGGAAGTACGGGACCAGCGCAGACCCCCAGCATGGCACAGCTAGCCAGCCCAGGCTCCCAGGGCGGGAGACAGATCATCATGAAGACCTAGCGGTTTCTGCAGCTCGGCCGAGGTGCCGCTGACCTGCCACGGAGACCCAGGGAGGGCCCGGCCTGCCAAGAACCACACGCAGCTCCTGGCAGCGCCCCTGAGAGCTGCAGCCCTCACCCCGCCTGCCTTCTCCTGNGGCGGGAGACAGACCATCATGAAGACCTAGCGGTTTCTGCAGCTCGGCCGAGGTGCCGCTGACCTGCCACGGAGACCCAGGGAGGGCCCGGCCTGCCAAGAACCACACGCAGCTCCTGGCAGCGCCCCTGAGAGCTGCAGCCCTCACCCCGCCTGCCTTCTCCTGCCCTCGAACCCACACTCGCCCAGCAGAGGTCCCCTGGCCGGCACTGCAGCTCTGACCCCAGTTCAACCCGGGCCTCAGCCCAGCGGCATCTACAGCCTAGCAAGACCTGACTGGAGACACACGCTTATCTGCACACACGCACACGCCGTTCTCACGTGTAAACATGTGACCCCCAAATTACAGGAGGAGCTCGAAGTGGGGAGCCCCCTTTCCGGTCTCTCCATCTCCCCCCCCCAACGCTCCTCTCCCGCCATTCCCTGTCCATCCCTTCACAGAGGAGGAGATGGCTGGATGGCATCACCGACTCCATGGACATGAGTGTGAGTAAACTCCGGGAGCTGGTGATGGACAGGGAGGCCTGGCGTGCTGCAGTCCATGGCGTCACAAAGAGTCGGACACGACTGAGCGCCTGAACTGAACTGATGACAAAAACTTTTACCAACAAACCACTTAATCCTTACTGCACAGTTATAGAGATTTCAAAATGTTTTCTGATCTGTATAGCAAAGCGATTCAGTATATTTGCAGATTATACTCCTGAAGAGGTCACCCTCCCCCAACATCCTCTTTTTAAGATTTTTTGTTTTTTTTTTTTTGATGTGGGCCACTTTTTTAAAGTTTTTATTGAATTTGTTACAATATTGTTTCTGTTTTATGTTTTGTTTTGGGTTTTTTGGCCATGAGGCAGGTGGGATCCCAGCTCCCCAATCGGGGATCAAACCCGTGTCCCAGGCATTGGAAGCTGAAGTCTCACCTGCTGGACCGCCAGGGAAGTCCCTCTGGCATCCTGCTGGGCCAGTCATCCACGGCCAACCCCGCCACGGGAGGACTCCGCTCCGTCAGTTCCTGCCCCTCCCCCACACTGGACTGCCCGCTCAGTCCCAGATCATTCCTCCCAGTCCCTAAAGCATGCTCTGCTACTTCCAATCATTATTATTATTGTTTGGCCATGCCATGCAGTTTGCGAGATCTGGGGCCCTGACCAGGGACTGAACCAGGAGCCACCTCCCTCCTAAAGACAGAAGCACAGAGTTCCAGGGACCACCAGGACATTGCCATGCTACTCCCAGCATTAAAAACAGCAGCACCCGCCTTGGCCCCACACTCGCCTCCAGCGGCGGCACCTAGCAGGTGTGCAGAAGACGCCTGTGGCTGGCTGAATGGGGCAGGCGGGGCGGAGAGACGCAAACCCAGGAACTCCCCCAGGCCCGGCCAGCACCTTTTACACCACCCAGCCTCTTCCAGCAGCAGAAAAGCTGCTTTCTATCCACTCCCAGAGACGAGGAAGGGCTTCCCTGGTGGCTCAGATGGTAAAGAACTCGCCCGCAATGCCTCCGTGTCTAGTCGCTCGGTCATGTCTCTCTGTAACCCCACGGGCTGCAGCCCATCCAGCTCCTCTGTAAATGGGACTTCCCAGGCAAGAATACTGGAGTGGGCTGCATTTCCTCCAGGGATCTTCCCGACCTAGGGATTGAACCGGCGTCTCCTGCATTGGCAAGCAGATTCTTCACGCGGTAGCATTGGCTCCACCAGCAGCCAGGCCAGAAGGGCAGCGCGTCTCCCCATGACCGCTAGGGGGCGGCGGCGCCCTGCTTCTCACGCTGCCAGGACACCCGCCCGCCCAACCCAGCTTCCCCAGGCTGGAAGCTTGCGTCCCAGCCCCAGGCCCCCCTCGCCAATGCTGGTTGGTGGCCAGCGTCCACTCATCCCTGGGCGACTCTAAAACCCTCCCTGGGCCCAGCGTGCCGCCGCTCTCAGACCGTGGGCTTATGCTCAGACATCCCCGAAGACCCCCTCACCCAGGGCCCACCAGGAGCTGGGCCCAGGGCTCCAAGGCCAGCCTGACACTGACCCCGCCCTAGGGGCAGCAGGGGAACAGGGAGAGTGAGCGGCTGAGCCCCCAGAGCCTTCACGGGGCCCCCCTGGGGGCTACACCCAGGCCCCTACTTGAACAGTACAAGTCCCCGCCCGTGATGGGCAGCTGGGGGTTCTTCGGTCCATGACCCCCAGCCCTCCAGCCCACAGCACAGAGATCCCCCCAGGCCTCACCCAGTCTGCCTCCCAGAGGCTGGGCCCCAGGCCCCCACAGCCTGCCCGGGGGCTTCCAGGGGCCCCAGGACTGAGGTCACAGTTGAGTGGCAGAGGCCCAGCTGTAGACACGGTCCGTCCCTAGTCCTGCTGAGCTGGCCTTCCCACCAGGGAAGAGCCAGCCGCCTGCAGGGACCACTGAATGCCAAGCCCCACCTGTGGTCTCGGGATGTGAACCCCCAGAAACCAGGTGTCTGGCCCTGTGCGTGCCTCTGGGGTCAGCTCCGCGCCTGTCAATCAGCTGTGGGCGGGAGGACCCCACACAGGCGGGAGGACTCAGGGGCCCCAAGGGGACAGCTTTTTTCTGGGAAGCCACACGTGCCCCTGGGGGCTCCCCGCGGCCCACCCGGGAAGCTCCGCTCTCAGCCCCCAGCCCTCCCACTCTGACCTGCTCGGTGAGGCACCCGCCAGCCCCACTACCAGGGACGGCCCCTCCCCCGCCGTCCTCCACCGCCAGCCCTTCCAGCAGGACGGGCAGACTGCGGACGAGCAGACAGCGGCCGGCGGCAGATGCCTCTCTTCTCGCCACACCAGCACTCACGGGGGACGGGCTGCGCTCCGGAGGCGGAACCCCGGTTCAAATCCTGGCTCAGATTCGCCAGGCTGTGTGACCTTGGGCAAGCCCCCCAGGGGAGGGCGGCGGGGAGGCAGTCTGGGCCTGGAACCTCACCTCCCGTGGGGCCCACCTGCCCGCCCCGCGCCTCACCTCCCGGATCAGCTGCTTCTCAGCCTCCATGTCGTGCTGCATCACGGGTGAAGACAACGGCTTTTCCTCAATCTGGACAGGGCCTGGGGGCACCTGATTGCTCAGCAGAGCTGGGAGAAAAGCAGAAACCAGGGGCTCTGACCAAGGTGCGCGTGGTCTGCCGGAACTAGGCGTGTGCGCGCCTATGTGTGCTCAGAGTCACGGCCGACCCTGCGACCCCAGGGACTGTACCCGCCAGGCTCCTCTGTCCCCGGGGCTTCTCAGGCAAGAATACTGGAGTGGGTTGCCATTTCCTTTTCCAGGGGGTCTTCCTGGATCGGGGATCAAACTCAAGTCTCCTGCGTTGGCAGGCGGACTTTTTTCCCACTGAGCCACCTGGGAAGCCCCTAGAAGCTAAGCGGCAAACCATAAAATGACAACCGTGTGCTCACATAACAAGACGGCAGCGCTGAGCTTATTTTGAGCGCATCTGTATGCAAAACCCCAGCGTGCTCGTCCAGCAAGCTTTCTTGGGCACCTGGGGGTTTGGCACTGAACACAACAGACAGGACTCCACACACACATCCCTTCCATCTGGGGAAGAAAGGCCAGCAAGAGGCAAAGCGATTCTTCAGAAGAAGAGAAAGCAAGCAGGGAGGGTGTGGAGAAGACCAGGCGGAAGGGCTGTAATTTAATTCCTGTGGACAGGAGAGTCCTCTTGGACAAGGTGTGCGGAAAGCAGTGATCTGAAGGAAGGGAGGGAGAGGGTCAGGCAGAGATCCCAGGGACAGACAGAGGGAGTGGTGAGTGCAAAGGCCCTGTGGCAGGCAGGGGGCCAGGACTGTTGCAGGAACAACTAGGAGGCCACTGAGGCTGGAGCAGAGCGAGCGAGGGAGAGTGTGAGCCAAGGGCATGGCAGAGGGGAACCTGACGGCCCTGGCGAGGACTCTGGCTTCAAAGTCTGGGTTCCACCGGGCCATTGGAGGGCTTGGGCAGGGCAGGACTACCGTCTGAACAGGAGCTCCCTGGCTGCTGCGTGGAGAATGTACTGGGGTTACCAAAAGCACAAGCCAGGAGACCTGCTGGGGTGGGGGGCCTCTGCAGTAATTCAGGTGAGAAATGCTAGCGGCTCAGGCCATGGGGCTGCAGTGGACAGAGTCTGGACCTGCTCCAAAGGTTCAGCTCAGTTCAGTTGCTCAGTTGTGTCCGACTCTTTGTGACCCCATGGACTGCAGCATGCCAGGCCTCCCTGTCCATCACCAACTCCCAGAGCTTGCTCAGTCATGTCCTTAGAGTCGGTGATGCCATCAGCTAAAGGTTTAGACATTGTTCTAAAGGTAGATACAACAAAAGCAAGAGGGCAAAAGTGAGAAGCCAAGGATGATGACACCAAGGTTTCTGGCTTGAACATCTGGAAGGAGAGAGGTGCCACCAGCCAGGTGGGGACAGCTGCAGGACTGGGGAAGATTCAGTGCTCAGTGTCCCATACATTAGGTTTGGAGTGATGATTAGATAGATGGCAGGATGTTCAAGACTGGAATTTAGAGGACATGGTGTATTGATCAGGTTCATTTTAATGATGTTTTAACACTCTGGGGGGCTTGATGGCCTGGAGGGGACAGTCCTCCCAGGGTCAGCCAATTCCTAGGGGGAGTCAACAGCTTTTGAAGGAGCCCACCTTTTATACGCAAAGCAACCAACCTCAAGTCCACGGCTGCTTCTAACTCTCCCACCGGAAGTCAGTATTTCCTCTGCCCGAAATCAACTAGGGCCAGCACCAGGCAAGCAAGGACAGCATTATGCCCTGATTCTGCCAGGCTTCCTCAACCTGGTCAGTCCTGGGCCCTTTCTCCTGCCTGCTGTGTCTTTCCACCAAAACCTCGATCACGGCTCTGGCTCAGGCTGCCCCTGGCTCCCCTGCAGACTGACCCCCCTGGTGCTTCCTCCCCACCCCCGTGGCCCTGCGTGGCCTGCCCATCGCTGGGGTAGCCGAGTAATGTTAACCCTTTCCTGCGATGACACTGGCCTCTCTGTGTCACCACGCAGTCAGCTGTATAAATTGAGACCCGGGCACACGTCACACAGCCAGGATAGAGGTCCGCGTGTGAGACTCGTGAGCGGGGAGGTGGGGGTTAAAGCCGAGAGACCAGAGGAGCCAGTGCAGGCAGAGGAGAGGCTGGAGGGCCGGCCCCAGGACAGCCTGGCGCCAGGAAGGTGGGAGCTGGGGAGGAGCGGCTGGAGGCCAGGGGGGCCGGGGTGAGGGTGTCCAGGAAGCAAGGGCTTCAAGGACGAGGGAGGGGATCGTCCGAGTCAACGGATGCAGAGGGCAGGTGGGGCCTCCGGAGGACCGATCGCTGGATTTTATCACCAGGAGGCACGGGTTCGATTCTCGGCTGGGAAGATCCCACATGCCGCAGAGCAACTGAGCCCGTGAACCACGACAGCTGGGCCCTAACACCGCAACTACTGAGGCCCGTGTGCCCCGAAGCCCGGCTACACAAGAGAAGCCAGCTCAATGAGAAGCCTGCACACCACAGCTACAGAACGGACGACCGGGGAAGAGCCCACGCGGCGACCAAGGCCCCGATCTTTCTGAAAAACCAGGAGGCGGCTTCAGCGGGCTGGGAGCACAGGGCCTGCCTGAACTAGGGGCAAGTGAGCATGGAGGGCCGGTGAAAACAGACCAGTGTTTCCCGTGTTGCTGAAAAGGGGAGGGAGAAATACGCTGGTGATCAGAGGGAGGGCTAGGGCCGAGAGGCGCCGGCTCACGGGGCGTGCCAGGCGATGGGGACACCCGGCGCTCTGCGTCAGACACCCCTGGCTGGGCTTGAGGCCCAACTCTATAAAGTCAAAGCATCAGGTACAGTCTGTGGAGCCTTATGGGACAAGTTCTGGGCTAAGCCCACACGTGAACCATCTCATGCAGTCCTCCCAACTGCCCCAAAGCCATCACAAGGCGGGTGACCCATTTCACAGATGAGGACACTGAGGCTCGGGGGAGTCTAAGTCACTTCCCCGAGGAGCCAGAACGTGAGGCAGCGGTTACTGCCCAGCTCTCGGCTCTCTGCCTGCCAGGCACCATCATCCCAGCTTGTTTGGGCTCCACGCTCTGAATCCAGGGAGACAGGACACAGCCCGCAGCCCGCAAGTCTGCCGTGGCAACCACAGGAGGTCTGCAAGCATGTCAGCTGCTGCATTAGGGCTGGGGGGCCCCAGCAGAGCGCCCCAACTCCCTCCCGGTGCCTCTCACCCCGCCTCCATCGAGCGTCCCCTCACCATTCCTGGGGCCGGAGGGGAAGAGGAGGAAGGCAGGCTGCCGGAGTAAGCCCTCACCGTGGCGGTCAAGGCCATCTTCACTTCGTCCCTGCCAGCCCCTGCCAGTCCCTACCTGGGCATCTCCCACCACCCAGCTTCCCAGGCGGCCAGAAGATCTATTAATCCTTGTGAGTCCCCAAAGTCACCTGAGACTTTTGTGCCTCCCTGCACAGACTGACCACCCTCAGCCTAACAGGAAACTTCTCACCCAGCTAGACTCCACTCAAGCACCCCTCCTCCTCTGTGAAGCCTTCCCTGAGGGCCCACCCCCAACTCCACACGCTCCCTTCTGCCCTGCAGTGCCCTGTCCGGCTCTCTGCCCAAGGCACACACTCCCCTGCGGGAGTGTCCCCTCCCTCCCCCGGGAGACTAGGTTAACCATGAGGCAGAACCTGGATCTGAGTCATCTCTGGGTCCCCAGGTCCGGCCCAGGGCCACACACAGTCAGGGTGTGAGTGGGTGGGGGGAGGTGAGAGGAAAGGGAGATTCAAGGACAGATGGCAGGATGGAGTGAATGAGCAGGCGGAGAGGAGGGTAGATAGGGTGGGCGGAGAGAAGGGAAGTAGATGGAGGCGGGGCTGAGTAGATGAGTGCAGGCCGAGAAGGGATGGACAGAGAGGAAGGGGGGAGGCGGATGAATGGATCCATGGACTCAGGTCCTTTGGTGCTCCCTTCCTCCCAGGAATTCTCAGACAGACGACCCTGGAGCCCCTCAGCCACAAGGAAGGGCTCTGCAGGCCCGGGCTCCAGGTCTGGATTGCCACCTGCTGGGTGGCAGCCAAACGCCATCCCAAGGTGCCTCTCTGGGAGTGGAGGCAGGATGTGGGGGACAGGGGGTGGGGACGTCAGTCACCCCGCTGCTCAGCAGCACAACACCACGACTCTGCAGCTGGGCTGCCACGGAGCCAGCAGGCAGACAGGCGGGAGGACCAATGCGCGGCCTGGAGGCCGGGAACGGGGATGGAGCCTCCAGCTGCTGGGACAGGCCCGGAAGGACTGGCCTCTCCCTGGGGCATCAGTGGGCACACACCTCCACCCCCGGGGGCCGTCCCCAAGCAGGGTTCTCCCTGGCTGTTCAAAATCCACGCTCACATGCAGCTGGGAGGAGGTGGGGCACGGCTTCCACGCCCCTCAGATGGGGAACTGGAGGCGGGCAGACACGGGGAGAGCACGTTCCTGGCTCCAGCCGCCCTGCCGCCCCGCGGCCATGCCGCCCACCTGACAGGCTGCCGGGGCCCATCTGCTGAGCCAGGATGGCCTTGAGTTTCTTGATCTCCTCCTGGTACTCGCGCAGCAGGGCGTCCTTCGGGTCCTCGTTGATGCGCGGCTTGTTCCGGATGTTCTTGGCCCGGTTGGCGTAGCGCAGCGTGCTGAGCGTCTCGTCGTAGTTGTTGTCGGCGGGCGACAGGCAGGCCACCATCAGCGTCTTGGTGTTGCCGCCGAGTGAGTCCTGGAGCAGCCGGGTCAGCTTCGAGTCCCGGTAGGGGATGTGCCGGCAGCGCCCGTCCACCAGGGCCGAGATGACGTTGCCCAGCGCCGACAGAGACAGGTTGATCTTGGTGGCCTCCTTGAGCCGCTCCCCCGTGGCGCCCGTCTTGGACTGCCGCTCGCTGCCTGCCAAGTCCACCAGGTTCAGCTTGCCCGCGCGGAGGTGGTCCTTGCCCCGCTCGTCTGCAGACAGACCAGACAGAGGGGTGAGGGGCCTGGGGTGCGGCGACCCCCTGCAGGAAGGAGGCTCTGGGTGCTCCCCACCCACCAAGGGTCTCATAGGAGCCCCACGAAGAGGGCTGCTGGATTGTGCCCACGTTACAGGCGAGAAAAGTGAAGCTCAGAAAGGGCCTGTGACTTGCCCAAGGTCACATGGCTTGCTAAGCGGTCAGAACCCCGGGCCGACCCTCCAGGAAGCAGGGGCTGGGAGGCGCACGCTGTTCCCTGAGGGTCCGGGGTCTCTTGCCGCCACCGCAACAGCTCCTGCGCGTTTCCTGTGAGGCAAAGGCGCAAAGGCGGTGGAGGGTGGGAGGTGTGGCATGGGGTAAGCGGACCGGTCTGGGTCTCCAGGAAGCTGCCGCCCTTCAGTGCAGAAAAATATCAGCTTCGGAGACCCTGGGACCCAGTTCCCATCCAAGCCCTGCCTCCTACTTGCTATGTGACCTTGGCAGAGCCATATCCGGCCCTGATCTTCGATTCTCACACCGACAAAATGAGGCTGACAGCTCCCCAGCAGGGCTGGCCGATGGAAGGGGCAAACAGCCAGCGCTGTCACGGAGCCCACTGCGGGCGCGGCACGCAGCGCGGCTTCGTGCCCCCTGAGAACACGCCCAGGACCGCAGGGACCGCGGCTGCGCTGGCAGGCACACCAGGTGCCGGGTGCCTCGGGGCAGGGGCCCAGAGCACCACCTGCGCTGGCGAGGACCCGAGGAATCCAGTCTGGGTTCTATCCCTCGGGAGCTGCGGGCGTCTCAGCCTTTTTCTCGGCAACACGGGAACCAAGACCACCCTCAAGGGTCGCACCTGCCACACAGCAAGTGCCCCTGGGGTGAGATGAGGGGAGGGGAGGGAACTTCCGCCTTGGTTTCCTGCTGGTTGAAACCACAACTGTCCCGGCTTTGCCCGGAACACAGCTCCCCGGAAGTGAAGCAAAGGCCCGGCTGATGCCTAGTGGAGTCAGGCATGCGAAGGGCTGCTTGATTCTTTGGGCTATTTTTTTTTTTTTTTCTTTTTTAAGCAGCAGCAGGCAGGAAGGACTTGGAGACACCCTTCTGGACAGTTCTTTGCAGAATGTACCAGGTGCCTTAGACAGGTTTGCACCCGCATCCCAGGAGGCCTGCTCCAGGGAAGCTGAGGTGACTCTAAAAGCAGAAAAGGTTTTGTGCACAAAAATGTTCATCGCTGCATTGTTTACAACACAGAGAAACTGGAAATGGGCGTGGGGTGGGGAGAGGAGGACCATCCATCCACCTCCCGTGGTCAGGAAGACGTGGCAGGAACGACGTGGGAACATTCGTAAGGACGGCATGGGGAAGAAACTTAAGATTCAGTTGTGGTTAAAATTTTCATAGAGAAAAAAAGGACCAAGAGAATATATGCTCAGGCGTTAATAGTTGTGTTTGTAATTTCTCCTACTTTTCTCTTAACTCTTAAATGTCTTTATTTGAACCTCTTTTGGGCTTCCCTGGTGGCTCAGCTGGTAAAGAATCTGCCTGCAATTCGGGAGACCTGGGTTCGATCCCTGGGTTGGGAACCTCTTTTATCATGAAAACAATAAACATCTTAAAAATTCTTTTAAAACCTGCTTGCAGGCAGCCTGCCTCGTCCTGCAAACTCATCTGCAGAGACTGAGAAACCTCCACAGGGCCGCGTTCCCCTCCCCTCCTCACCTATCCTCACCCGGCCGAGTCCCGGCTCCCCACCCACAGCGTCATCACCCAGCCGAGTCCCGGCTCCCCACCCACAGCGTCATCACACGAAGATGAGACCGCACTGTCACCCCAGGCCCCGTGTCTGCACCCGGGGGCGACTCTGGTTCAGGGGGGTTGGCCTGGGGCCAGGTCAGCCCACAGCTGGGCATCATGCTGCGTGGACTTCCAGCGACCCAGGCCTTGACCTTGGGCTGGGATCTCTCCAGAACTACGTTCCTATGTGAGCCGAGGCTGCTCCCTGCTCCACTGCTCTCCGGAGTGGAGAATGAACCACACACTCGGAGGCAGCTGCAGTGTGAGTGCGGAAAACCCAGATGTCAAAGCAACCTGGGTTCAAGTCCCAGCTCCGCCTCTTGGCGGTTAAGCAAAGACTTGCAGCGCGTGAGCGGGACCTTGAGCCAGCAGGCCCCTTCTCTCTCAGAGCCTTGTTCCCTGGCCTGTCAGGGGGAGTTGTCAGGCCTGCCTGCGTTTGGGACTCTGCTGTGAGACTTCAACAGAATAAAGTGTGAAAAGGGCTCAGCACAGCACCCACAGGTGACCTGAAATAAACGAGTACTTCTTCCTATCTTTCCTCTTCCCCTTCTCAGTAACATTTCCAGGAAGAGAGAGAGAAAAAAAGGAAGAGTGAGTAGAGAGCATCTCAGGAGTAGAGAGCATCACAGAAAGAGGAGAATCCAAAAGTTCTGGGTGGCGAGGACTTCCCTGGTGGTCCAGTGGTTAGGAATCCACCATCCAGGGCAGGGGATGCAGGTTTGATCCTGGTTGGGGAACTGTTATAATAAGATCCCACGTGCCGTGGGGCAACCAAGCCTGGGAGCCACGACTGGAGAGCCGGTCCCCACCAAAGAGCATGCGTGCAGCACCTAAGACCCGACGCAGCCAAAATAAACAAATACTCTAAAGTTCTGGGTGGGGAAAAAAAACCAGCAAGAGTTCTGGGTGGCACATGCTCTGGGGGACAGACCCCTGGGACAGAGGCCCAGCTCAGAGACTTTCTAGTTGTGTGACCTCAGTTTCCTCATCTGTAAAATGGGGATGCTATCAGTATCCACCTCCTCGGGTGGTAAGGAGCAAATGGGCCAATGCACATGCATTGCCTGGCAGGCAGCAAGTGCACCATTGCAACTGCCAGTGTTATTACTGGTGGTGGTAATGCTGTCTCTCCTTTAAACACGGGTCCTGGCACAGGGATGGGCCTCGCGCGATTCCTCCGGGCAATCCCAGCATCTCCTCCCAGCTGGGGCCCTGGCGGCTCCGAGAGGTGAAGGGTCTGGGTGCTTAGGAGTTGGCATCAGGCTTGGGAGATCCGCCCCCTCCAGCCCCGCCCGGCCTCACGCACCCACAGCGTAGATCTCGATGCTGATGGTGAAGATGGAGTGGGAACGAGAGGAGTCCTTGTTCATCAGGGTGCAGCCCACTGAGCGGTTCTTGCAGCCCGCCTCCACAATGCGCTCGCACTGGGCCACGCTGCGCACCGTGTGAATGGACAGCCCCTTCACGTACACCCCCTTCTCCGGGTGCTCCTTCAGCTGCGGGCAGGAGACTCGGGTCAGGGCTCCCCAGGGAAGGGCCCGTCAGTGCCCACCACGTCTGCCCTCCTGCGGGGCAGGTTGGCACCTCGAATTCCCCTGTCACAGACCAGGTAGAACAGCCTCAAGGTCACCCCCGCCACTCCCTCACTGTGCGACCTTGGGCCAGCCACAACACCTCCCTGAGCCTCAGTTTCCACATCTGTGAAATGGACATTTCCTAGGGAGGCGGTGGGGACTCTGTAAACTAAGGCCCGTGCAATGCATGGCAGGCAGCCTAGCACCTGGCCAGTGCTCCATGAACGGCCGTCGCGGGCCTCACTGCCGCTGTTGGTGCCCTGGCTGTGGAGGCGGTTTCCAGACCCAGTGGTCGTTCGCCCAGGGGCTCTGAGTGCTTCTCGCCTGCCTTGCCAACATGGCCTCTGCCTGCGTCTCCCTGCCGCGGCTCCAGGGCAACCGGAATGCTCCCAAACCCATGGACCATGGCGTGTGAAGGGCCGTCTGCTGCCCAGAGCCCCCGCTGGCCCACAGCTCAGCCTGGCCCATGGCTCCCTCCAGCCCTCAGCAGGACGGCAGCGAGTAAATTAATTTATCTGACTGCCGCCCGCTCACTCTCCAGGCAGCCAAGCTGTTGTGTTGCTGACACAGAGCTGTGAAACGCAATATTTTTCCAGTGTGAGAGGAAATACAAACCACTCTGGCAGGAGCAAGAATGAACTGGGACAGAAGTCATCTGTCTGCTGCTCTGGGCCAGGGCAGGCTCGTATGTTGTGCCCCGGGGTGGCTTCAGGGTCTCAGGTGGGGTTGGACCCCTGCTGGAGAGTTGGGGGGGCGGGGGGGTGGTGAGTGAGGGTGGCCAGCACCGGCTTGCCCTAGTTGCTCCAGTCTGGAGAAGGAGCCAGACCCAGACTAAAGGATCGGGTCTCAGGGAACAGTTAAGCCGCCGAGACACAGAAAGGCTAAGTGACTGACTTGCTGGAGGCGGCAGTGGACAGCTCCAGAGGCTGGGGTGAGGACAGACTCTGCAGCGGTTTCCCTGGTGGCTCGGCAGGTGAAGAATCTGCCCGCAACGCGGGAGGCCTGGGTTTGATCCCTGGGTTGGGAAGACCCCCTGGAGAAGGGGATCCTGGCTACCGACTCGAGGATCCTGGCTTGGAGAATTCCATGGACTGTATAGTCCACCGGGTCGCAAAGAGCCGGACACGACTGAGCGACTTTCACGGCAGCGCCCTGGAGGACGACACAGGGCTGACCTTGATCTTGGAGGAGGCTGTGAGGATGGAGCTCAAAGGCCAGAAGCGGGAGACGCGGCCTACCGGGCAGGGCTGGAGGGCGGCCTGGGAGAAGGTGTGCACGTGTTGCGGCCTAGATGCCAGCTGGGCACGCGGTGGGCGGGAGAGGGGATGGTGCTCCCAGCCTCGGGAGAACGCAGCTTCTCGTCTGTACTCAGACAGGCCCGGGCTAGACACTTGGTCCGGACTTGCTACTTTTTAGGGAAGTCACTTTGCCTCTCATCTTTAAAGTGAAAGTGAAATTGCGCAGTCGTGTCCGACTCTTTGTGACCCCATGGACTGTAGCCCACCAGGCTCCTCCATCCATGGGATTTTCCAGACAAGAGTACTGGAGTGGGTTGCCATTGCTTTCTCCAGGGGATCTTCCCAACTCAGGGATTGAACCCCGGTCTTCCTCGTTATAGGCAGATGCTTTACTGTCTGAGCCACCAGGGAAGTCCATCTATAAAGTGAGGATGATAAACCCTATTCCCCGCAGGGCTATTGGGAGGGTTAAGAAGACAGTGGATCTAAAGGAAGCTCTGAGGGAGCTTGGACGGGGTTCAGTGAACCCAGATATGGAGGTGAGGCCATTGCTCTCCATAGAGAGATGACCCTGACATAAGGGTCTCCCCCTGTCTCTTATACACATCTAGATGTGTATAAGAGATATTGGGAGGGTTAAGAAGACAGTGGATCTAAAGGAAGCTCTGAGGGAGCTTGGACGGGGTTCAGTGAACCCAGATATGGAGGTGAGGCCATTGCTCTCCATAGAGAGATGACCCTGACATAAGGGTCTCCCCCACCCCTATTTTTAGGCCCTACATCATCTCCTGAGCCCTCCCCACCCCCCCCACCCCGGGCCCACTGTTCCCGCCCCCATACTCCTCCAGAGTGTCAGCCGCCAGCTGTGCCCCACGTTCCTTGGTAACTGCTCCTCCCAAATGCCAGGCCAGCCCGGTTGCCATGGCAACCAGTTGGGATGCAGCTGGGTGGGCAGGCGCGCCCGCTGTGCGCAGGAGCAGGACCATGCCGCCGGTCCAGTGTCAGGATGTGTCCCCGTGGAGGAGGGGGGTCCTGCCACACTGGCTGGATGCCCGCAGCCCCTCAGACGCCTCCTTCGCCACCCAGTGCTGAGCAGGGTTCTCTGAGGGCGGTTCGTGGTGGTTGGGGGGAGGGGGTAAAATCCGCTTCCTTCTTCCTTGCTCACTCCATCGATCCAACCTCCTCTACTGACCAGCATTATCAGGCCCTGCACTGTGCCGCAGAACCTGGCCACCTGGGCGCAAATTCCACCTCTGTCTTACTGACTGTGCCCTTGGGCTGGTTCGCACCTAGGCAACTAGGAGCCTCAGGCTCCTCTTCTGTAATAAAGGATAAAAACAGCAGCTCCTCCTGAGGCTATGGTCAGGCTTACAAGAGAACCCGGCTGCACCTCCTGGGAGAGTCCGGTGCACCCAAGGCGGGGGTCTCTGAGCACATCAGTTACAGGCGACCCTCTACCTCCAGGCAGCCCAGCTTATCAGGCTGGAGGCCTGGAGGCCAGCTGGGCCAAGTGCATGAGCTGCCAGCCCTGGGCACTGCCCCCCTCCAGG